>APFE030035648.1:7838-18209 GCA_000404065.3 Pinus taeda | reverse complement strand
CCCTGGACCCCATAAAGGGGGGTTACCTGCACCCCTCAAATCCCCTGTGACCCCCGCACTACCCAATCGGCGCAATGAAGGGGGGGCTCTGTCCCCCCTCCCCCCAACCCTTGGGTTAGCTATATGGGCTAGTCATGGAAAGAATATAACACAACCCAACAAATCCTAGTCTTTCTGGTTCTCTGCAATAGTTTTCTTAATGATCTTAATCAATGTTTTGTTCATGGATTCAGACATTCCATTTCCCTGTGGATGATAAGCTGTTGAATGGGATATAATATCATTATACTTTTGACAAAAAAGCTGTAAACTTACTTGAACTGAAGACTTGAGCATTGTCTATTATAATTTTGACAGGGCATCCAAATCTGCTGAAAATGTTCTCCTCTAATTACTTCATCACCACCTGGTCATTTTCCCTTTTAGTAGGTATAACTTCTACCCACTTGGTGAAATAATCAGTAGTTGTAAGAACCCACTTGAAGGCGAGTTGATCTCTCCAACAAAATCTAATCACCACTGTCTGAATGGTTCTTCTATGAAGACTAGAATCAAAGGCAAGGGAGCTAGCCTCTTCTTCTCAACATAAGTCTCATGATAATCTTTTGATGGTTTCTGTAAATTCATCCTTTGTTAAACATATCAACAAAATTCCTACATGATCCTTCCAATACAATATGCCCTCAACGATCACATATGGTTGTGCTTTGATCTTTAATGCTCTATACTTTGTTCTATCCAAGGATTGAGGGCAAGAGAGAAAACACAAATAATGGACTATATGCTTGTACCATTCTGAACATAAAAATTTATACCAGATTTTTATACCTGGATCTGGTTTTTCTTCACCTTCTTCAATTGTTCCTTCATTCACAAGTGTCAGCAAGTTGATTCCAAATGCCTGAAAGTTTGACTTTGTCAACAACTTTGCCAATCCTTTCCCTTTCACCAGCTTGATGGGCTTTATGTCCAAGTCATACTCTTGGATCTTGGCTACCCATTTTCCTCCTTTTCCTTCTACATCACTCTGGACTAATACATCCTTTACTGCAACATTTGGCACATAAGCAATGATCTGTGACTGCAACACATAAGTCCTGAAGGCCTTTAGGGCTTTTACCAAGCATATACCTATTTTTCAAGAATATTATACTTTAGTTCAACAACCCTGAGAATCTTGCTAAAGAAATGAACTGGCTACTCCTTCTCCTCATCATTTTTCAGCAACAAGACAACAATTATTGAACTAGGTGATGAAAATGAAAAAACTTGGAAAGGCTTTTGATAATTAGGGCTAAGTAGGACTGGAGCTACTTGTAGTGCATCTTTAATCCTGGAGAATGACTCTCTGGCTGCCTTGGTCTAATGTACTTCATTCTCCTTCTTCAGCATATCTGTAATTTCCTTTACAATTTCTACATAGTTGGACACGAACCTCCTTAAAAAGTTTATATTTTCCAGAAATCTTTGAATGTCTTTCTTACTCCTGGGTAGGGGTGTTTTCTGTATAACTTGCACTCTTGTTGGATCTATCTTCACTCCATCCCTAGAAACAATGTGCCCCAACAGTTTGCCCTCTTCAAGAGAAAAAATAAACTTCTTAGGATTCAAGGAAAGCCAAAACTTTCTACATTTCTCAAAATTCTTTTTAAGATGGTTCAGATGCTCCTCATCAGACTTAGAGAAAACAATAATGTCATCCAAATATATCACGACAAACTTTTCACCCACAAAAGAAATTTCCATAGCCCTCTGAAATGGAGCACCTACGTTCATCAGCCCAAAAGGCATTTGAGCATACATAAAAGTTCCCCAAGGAGTTGTGAATGCAGTTTTTTTCTGATCTTCTTTATCCACAACCACCTGATTATACCGAGAGAACGCATCCAACATTGACATCCTGAATGATCCTGTTACCTTCTGCAATACATGATCCATTTTAGGTAATGGGTAGTTATCTTTTAAGGAAGCCCTGTTGAGATTTCTAAAGTCCACACATAGCGTTATCTCTACATTTTTCTTCCTTACAGGCACTAAATTGGCCACCCAGTCAGAGTACCTGAGTGGAACTATTATTTTGGCATCAAGCAAAATTTTGACCTCTTTCTCAATTGATGGTAAAATTAGTGGGTTTATCTGTCTAAGCTTTTGCTTAAAGGGTTTTATCCCCTCCTTTAAGGGAATCTTGTGTTGAATAATACTTATATCATATGTTTTGAGATCCTCATAGGACCAAGCAAAAACATCAATATAGCCATTAAAAAGCTTAAGATATCTTTCCTTATAATTGAGTCGAACTCCATTAAATAATTTGATTAACTTGGGTTCCTCCTGGGTTCCAATATTATAATCTTGAATGTGCTCATCCTGTCGAATTTTTCCTGAACTAACAACTACATCATTGGAGTTAGAAAGTCTTTCAAGAGGGACAAGTCCCCTTGGCAGAATATTAACTTTCAATTGATTTTTTTTTATTTTTTTTTTTTTTTTTTTTTTTTTTTTTTTTTTTAATTATTATTATTATTATTATTATTTATTTTTTATTATAATATATAATATATATTATTATCTATATCTATTATATAATATATATATATATATATATATATATAATATATATAATATATATATATATATTATTTTTTTTTTTTAAATTTTATTTTTATCAATAGAATTTTTCAAACCACTTACTTCTGCACCTTCTGTTGCTTCATCTTCATCTTGATCGATCTCGATATCCTGAAAATCTTCAATCATAGCCAAAAATTCCTTAATCTGTTGATCATCTTCAAATATCTACCAATGTTTTATATTATCATGGACAAAAGGCCTATGCCTCATTTCAACCTTATATCTTAGCTTCAGATTAATAGGAGGCCTAAAATTACTAGCAACCACAGCCAATGAGCCTGCTAATATATTTCCATCCCTTGGAATGAACTGAATGTTGAAGGCTTCAAAAACGTTCTCAACCAAATCCCACACTTCATTTCTGTATGCCCTAAGCCTAGGGTGTTTTGTCTGGCAGTGGTTTTTTATTTGTTTTATAATCAGCTCCGAATCTCCAAAAACAGAAATTGACCTGACTCCCATTTGTTTAGCTGTTTGTAGAGCAATGATCAAGGATTCATATTCTGCCACATTGTTTGTTGCTTCGAACTCCAATTTAAAAGAAAAAGGGAACATATTACCTCCAGGTGAAATTAGAAGGAAACCAACACCTGTTCCTTCCTTAGAATAGGCTCCATCAAAGAAGCACTTCCACATCCTTTCTGTTTGCATCTCTGTATTTACACTGGCTGAAGTAAGCTACTTTTGGTTATCTTCAGCGAATTCTGCATCATCATGCAGCGTGAAGCAAACAAAGTCATCTTTCTCCTGGATATATATAGGTGAATTGCTTGCTCTGTTTTTAGTATTTGTTTTTACAAATCTAGTCTCTCTGTACAACCTCCTTTCTTCACCAAAATTTGGTATGATATCATATGTAAAATATAGCTTCAAAATACCACCCAATTTAGCCTCCTGTGACCTAGATAGTAACATTCCAAACCTAGCAGGGATATCTGCTACCACTACATCCATTACTAGGCTCCTAGCTGGGATTTGTTCTAGTGACACCACCATATCTTTAATGACCCCCAAACATTTGACTTTATTTGAATAAAAAGAGTACAGGTCTCTACAGGGTTTAATAACTTGTAGGTTTAGTTGTTTCATCAATGACAATGGCATAAGGTTATGTGAAGCTCCTGAATCAAACATACAATGATGCAAGAGGAAATCATGGATCAATAAGGAAATATAGAAAGGAGGTGTTGAAGAATCTACCTCCTCAGAATGTGGACCAAAAACCACTATTGGTTTATCATCCTGCAGATTCATAGTGTCATTTACATTCACATTCTCTTTCAGATTGATAAACTCAATAATCTCTCTTTGATAAATTGGTGTTTTGACTAACTCAGTGAGGGGAATTTGAATTCTAATTTTTTTCAATTTTGTGGTAAGACTAAACACATGACCCTATTTAGTATTCTTTTTGTTTTCATCTTCACCTCTCTTTTTGACTGAAACCTCTTGTGGAATGGAAACAAGTTTTTCTAAAGGGATTTTTTCACTTTTGTCTTGAGGAGACTCACCTTGAAGTATTTGAGCCTTTCTATTTGTATTATGTTGTTGCTTTCCTTTATTTACTTGTTTTGCAGGATGGAGTTCTTGTGGATTCGACTTTGGTAAGAGAGTTGGAACTTGCTACTCACCTTCCTCTTCTTGACTTCTAGATCTTTTCCTTGATCTCAAGTCATATTTCTTATGTAATTTTGCGTTCATAAAATCAGTAAACTATTTCCAATACTCATCAATTTCATTTTCATCATAAATGACATCTGTTTTAGCATATTCATATTCTTCTTCTCAACACCTAGTTCATCTTCATCTACTGCATACAACATGGAAATCTGATCATCATGGTCCCTAGAATGCTCTAGTACTTCATCAGGATCTACCACTATATACAGTGGTGCTTGAATCTGATCTTGATCTTTTCTCTCCTTCTACAAGATTTGCAGAGGTTGTCTTCTATACTGAGGATTAAAGTTCCTATTTGTTGTGCTTGCCTCTGATAATTCTTACTCTCCAACTCTAATTTAATCAATTTATTTGACAACGTTTTGATGACATTACTCATACCCTCTAATGTCTGACTTTGAGAGGATTCCACTTTAGGCTTTCCCTTATCTTGGATAGGCTGTGTCTCTGTTGTTTTACCTGTAGCCACCCAGATTTGCTTCTATCTCTAAGGCATCAGTTTGGATCTGATCAAGGGTTGGGTACCTTCTCTCCCTCAATGTAAATCCAAAATTTGACTCAAAAGCCCCTGCAAAAGTTATTTTTGCACCAGCAAGAAGGGGCTTAATCTCCACTGGAAGACTATTGTACAATTTATTAAACCTTCTGATGAATTCTACAACACTTTCATCAGGCTTCTTCTTAATAGCATTGAACTCTGTGAGTGAATATCCATGGTCTCTTTTCTCCCCCCATATCTGAATGAACAAGCAGTCCATCTCTTCCCATGTAGGGATAGAGTTATTAGGAAGTCCTTTGAACCATTTTCTTGCTTCGCTATCCAAGGATTGCATAAAAATTCTTAGAACAACATCCAAATGTTCAACATTTAAGTTTTCTGCAAAATTACAAAAGACTGCTATATGATTCTCTGTTGTTTGTTCATCCTCCCCTGTGAAATGAGGAAGAATCTTCAAATATTCTTGTGGCATTTGATTCAATTGTTGTGGCAATTGAATAGGTGCATACCTATTCATCAAGAATGCAGGTGAGGCCATATTTTCTCCTAAACTTACTAAGCCTTGATTGACAACAGATGTGGAACCTGACTGAGGGGTAAATGGAGTATGAGAAGGTGGTAATGTAGTTATAGGTTCAGGTTGAATAACCATAGCAGGTATTAAAAAAGAAACTGACTCTAGAGACTGTTATTGACATTTGGGTTCTTGAAATGAATTGGATGTAAAAGGTGACTCTTGGTAAATAGAAGATGAATGTTTGAATGAAAAATGAGTCGAAATGCTGCCAAGTGCAAACAGTGTAGGACTTGGTGTAAGTGGAGATTTTGGCCTTCCAACCCTCTTGGAAACTAGCTTCTCAGAGTCTAAAAGGGTTTGAACTTTCTGTTGTGAGGTGTCTAACCTTGTATGAGGCCTTTTTGGAGCCAGAGTTATTAATTTTGGTTCATTGCAGCCAAATATTTCCTCCTCACTGAACAACTAGAGGAAAATATTGAAAACCCAGGGAAATGTTTTCTTGTCTTCTCTCCCTGGCAGCGGCACCAATTAATGTTGTCCCTTAAGAAACCAATTGCCTGGCTGTGTATAAATTGTGCTTAAGACATTAATGTTTATTGATTTTGTCACTTAGTGGTAACTTAATTGTATGTTATACTCTCAAATGAAGGACCTAAAAGACTCGATTTTAACCCTCAATAATTAGGTGACATGAAAGTCTCGGAATGCCATTTGATTATTGAATATAAATGCTGAGTGAAGAATGCTTTGAGAAGTTAAAGACAATATGTTGCTTTTCACAGAAACTATTATCTGTAACATATAGGAACTTTAGAAGTAGGAACTTTAAATATAGGAGTGCTCTTTTAAGGGATTTTAACTTCATTCACATAAGTAAACAAAGCCCTTCAACTTCATTACCATATTTAAAGAAAGGAAGACACATGATGACACATAACATAGAAATTACAAAATCATACCCAACAATGTGTGGAAAACTCCCGATTCTTTCATTAATCATCAATTTATATCAAAAATACAATAGTCTCTTCTCCTGGTCCTTCAAAATTCAACCAATTTTCTATAATTTTGCCTCTTTTTATGCATCATGGAAGAGTTGGTAACCACCAAAACTATCAAATTGTTTAATTATCTTCCTAACTATCTAAGGTAAACGGTCATTACAAAATATTACATGGAGGTTAAAAGACACCTCATTCTTCTGAAGAAAACAAGAAAATTAAAAGTGACATAAATCAGAGTATGATTGATGATTTTTTATGAGAGATTTTTCGGCGAAAATCACATGAGAAACCATTTGTCGATGCGTTTCGAACCAACTAGTGTGGTTCATTGTCAGGACAAATTGAAGAAACAGATCTAGCTTAGCATGTTAAATAGTCTGAGCAGAGACTCCAACGGCTAAATTAACGACTAATTTTGACTAAAGGACCCAAGTCAAATTTCAATTTGTTAATTTAATTAATTATTTATTATTTTTAAATTATTCAAATATTTATATTACTTTAATTTATAATTTATTTTATTGGAAATAAGTAAAATTATTATTCATTTTTATTGTAATTTATGGAAATAAGTTAAATTAGAGTAAAAAACCAACCTTAAATTTCAATGGTTAGTTTAAAAATTAATTAATTTATATAAATGAATTAATATACTAAAATAAAATAGCCATTAGGCTTATTAGATACCAAGTATAAAATAATTTTAATGGTACACTCTACTTAATATTATTATTCCACTTTTTATATATGAAATAAGTAAATTATATGACATAAATAATAAATCTAATGGTTTAGATGAAGATAAATTAATTAATTTATTTAATGGTTAATATATATATATATATATACATATATAACTATAATATAAATAATAATATTACATAAAATAGTTAGGATCTATTAGTATTAAAACAAAGGTATATTTTATTATATAATATATATATATATATATATAATACTATATATATATCATATTGCATACTAATTAAGAATATAGAAGTTAGGGTTTAAAAATAATGTAAACTAGCAATTGCAACAGATGTTGCAAAGGAAACGCCGTAAGGCATAAATTTAAGAAGAATTGTGACATATAGAAAATCACTAAATATAAAAATTAGTAAACAAAATGTCATTCAAAACTAGAAGATAAAGAAAAATCACTTATATTATATTAAATTTACAGATTCTATACCTTTTCAACATACATTCTATAACTTTTGAACTATCTAAGTTGATAAAAAAAATTACATACTTTTACCACTTGCTTTTAAGATCGATTGGATTTGTGTTTTTATAATGATGGAAATGTGAAGATTTCAAAAACGTTTATTACAAAAACTACTTTAATATTGAAGGAATTAGGAGGAAATAGTATTAGAGGCTGCAAACCTGTAATTCTGCCAAATATACATAGCAAGTGTGTTAAAGCCTTCAAACATGTTTCGAGCCATCCTCTCTGTATTTTCTTTGGGATTTACACGACTCTTTGTAATCAAAACGGGATGAAGATAAATGGCCAAGAAACAGTGTTTCTGTCATGTTCTGTTTCTTGACCATTTATGGGAAAGACTAACTATTATTCCATTTCAGTGTCAAGTTTCTGTTTCTTGACCATTTATGGGAAAGACTAAATGTTATTCCATTTCAGTGACATGGAGTTTCAAAAGTGCATTGGGAATAAAATGGAAAAAGTTTGCACAGTGATTGAAAAGTAGCCGCAGCCGCTGACAGATTTTTCAGGTTACCCACAGCGGATTCAATTCTATAGTAGACTCTTGAATATTTCAAGAGGGCTCATATTCCAAACCTCAAAGCAACAGCAGCGAAGTTGGGCTCCAGGAAACATGTGTGTAAGTGCATGCATTCAATTTTCAAATGAACTGAATTGTAAGGCTTGAACTTAGTGGGCACCCAACGTTGTCTGAATTCTTGCATGTACTTTCCTCCATCTTGTTATTTGTTCCTTTCTTCATTTAGTCATATGGTACAGTTGTACTGGCATGACCTTTATCACCCTCTTTGTCGATCTCTATTGAGTTTCTGCAACCCAATGGTCCCTGAAAAATGTTTCTAGGCTGTATTTGATCCTTTCTAGGGTACATTAACCCCAAAAGTGGTGCATAGGTCTCCCTCATGAGTAAATACAAGCTCTTTCTTACAATCCGGAATCAGTTTTCCTTAAATGGATAAGTGGGTGAATCTAACATATTATGCCTTGCACCCCAGGGAATATGATATCCAGCTTCAACTCTATCCGACGTTGAGCAGTAAACAGGACATGAGATCTCTGATATCTAGAATAAATTAGCCATGTCTCCTATTCTTCTCAAAGATAAAAGAGACTCCAGTTAGATTATTTTCATTCCATATTTTTAAATATTAAAATCAAAGGGTCATACCTGCAACCTTGGTAAGAATCCAGGAGTGAGGAAAGTGTGATTTGAATCATCGCACTCAACATGGTGGCCAGTGTAAATGTAGCCCGATCCACCTAGCTACCATGTTTATGGTTTGTACCGACCTTCCTCCATTATTGCAGGTATTAAAAGCTTCGAATTGTGATTGCCAGGATCTTGTTCGTAACAGAGTTCTAGTTTCAACATCATGGTCAGAAGGTCACTTGGGCGCACATTCTCAAAAATTCTGGGACCAAATCTAGGTACTGAACCCTGTAAAGGTTCTCTTAAAATCACCTCCAACTCTTTTCTAGTTGTAAATCCCCCTTGCCCTCGATCCAAAGTAGGGATAATTAGAGCGAACCATATGGAAGCATTCATTTTGTTCCTTGATGCATTCCATGTGTTCCCTGCCTTCCATGAACAAAGGGATGCATTGGAGACATAAGCATTGTATCCCCATTTGCATGTAATAGTCAGGCATTTCCTTGGGGAGATAGATAGATAGACAGACATGGGGGAGTGATTACGTAATGGCTCACAATTTTCAAGTAGAAGCTCTTTCTTACAATCCGGAATCAGTTTTCCTTAAATGGAAAAGTGGGTGAATCTAACATATTATCCCTTGCACCTCAGGGAATATGATATCTAGCTTCAACTCTATCTGAGGTTGATTAGTAAACAGGACATGAGATCTCCGATATCTAGAATAATTAATAAATCAGTCGCGTCTCCTATTCTTCTCAAAGATAAAAGAGACTCCAGTTTGATTATTTTTCTTTGTGTATTTTTAAAGATTAAATCAAAGGGTCATACCTGCAACCTTGGGAAGAATCCAGGAGTGAGGAAAGTATGATTTGAATCATCGCACTCAAAATGGCGGCCAGTGTAGATGTAGCCCGATCCACCTAGCTTCAATGTTTTTATTGCAGGTATGAAAAACTTTGAATTGTGATTGCCAGGATCTTGTTCACAACATAGTTCTAGTTTCAACGTCGTGCTCACAAGGTCAATTGGATGCACATTCTCAAAAAAATTGGGGACCAAACCCGGGTACTGAACCCTGTAAAGGTTCTCTTAAAATCACCTCCAATTCTTTTCTATTTGTAAAGCCCCTTTGTTGTCGATCCAAAATAGATTGACTTTTGTTGTTCAGTCTTACTAGACGTCCAAGGATTTCCTCACAAAACCACTCACAGTCCGCTATGATGAAATCAAGCCCTTGAAAATAGATGATTTCTCCAGCTTTATGCAAAGAGAATGCTATGGCTCTTCGCCTCTCTTCAACCTTTGTTGGGTCATTATAACTGATAGATTCCAAACTGGTCATTGAAGCATTGTTGGATAATTAGAGCGAACCATATGGAAGAATTCATTTTGTTCCTTGATGAATTCCCTATGTTCTCTGCCTTCTATGAACAAAGGGATGCGTTGGAGACATAAGCATTGTATCCCCATTTGCATGTAATAGTCAGGAATTTCCTTGGGGAGATAGATAGATAGATATACATGGGGGAATGATTACGTAATGGCTCAGAATCTTCAAGTGGAAGCTCTTTCTTACAATCCAGAATCAGTTTTCCTTAAATCGATAAGTGGGTGAATCTAACATATTATGCTTTGCACCCCAGGTTAATAAATCGA
>APFE030035647.1:0-17450 GCA_000404065.3 Pinus taeda | reverse complement strand
TGAGATCGAGCGGCACATTTAGGAGTTGCTGGCTCATGGGCACATTCGGCCGAGCACGAGTCCTTTTGCTTCTTCCGTGGTGTTGGTGAAGAAGAAGGATGGCACATTGAGGATGTGCATTGACTACAAGGCCCTGAACAAGAAGACATTGAAGAATAAGTACCCCATATCCAGGATCGACGAGTTGATGGATGAGTTGAGAGGAGCACGTTTCTTCTCAAAGATTGATTTAAGATCTGGGTACCATCAGATTCGCGTGAGGGAGCAGGGCATTCCCAAGACCGCCTTCAGGTTTCACTATGGGCACTTTGAGTTTTTGGTGATGCTCTGCGGGCTAACCAATACCCCAGCCACATTCCAGTCCTGTATGAACCACATCTTCCGCAGTCACTTGAGGAAGTTTGTGTTGGTGTTCTTTGATGATATCCTCATTTACAACAGGACTTGGGAGGAGCATCTCCAGCACATGGAGACAGTGTTGTACATCTTGCAGGAGCAGCAGTTCTATGCCAAGCTCTCCAAGTGTGAGTTTGGGTTGACGGAGATGTTGTACTTGGGACACATCATAGGGGTGGACGGAGTGAGAGTCCACGAGGAGAAGATTAGAGCCATCAGAGATTGGTCAGAATCGAGGAACGTGACAGAACTCTGGGGATTCATTGGCATTTTTACTTACTACCGGAAGTTCATCAAGAGTTTCTCACAGCTTGCTGCACCCGTGACAGATCTGATGAGGAAGGGGGCATTCAGTTGGTCGGATACAGCACAGGGAGCCTTTGACAGGCTCAAGGAGGTTATGAGCAGCTGCCCAGTGCTTGAATTGCCAAATTTTACGCTGGCATTTGTTTTGGAGTGTGATGCATCGAGAGAGGGGATCGGCGCAGTATTGATGCAGGGAGGTCACCCTATAGCCTATGAGAGCTGGAAGTTTCTTCCGCATGAGAGGTTGTATTCTATATATGACAAGGAGATGCTGGCCATCATGTAAGGGCCTCAAGGAGGATGTAATCCAGCATGTCCGGGAGTGCGATGTTTGCCAGAGGAACAAGGGGGAGATGAGCCATCCCGCAGGATTATTGCAGCCTCTTCCCATTCCGGGGGGGAAATGGGAGTGTATTTCGATGGACTTCATCACAGGGTTGCTCATGGTACAGGGCAAGGATTGCATCTTTGTCGTCGTTGATCGACTGGCAAAGTATGCACATTTTTTTGCCATATCCGCACACTACACAGCGACGCAGGTGGCTGAGCTGTTCTTCAGAGAGGTCTTCAGGCTACATGATCTTCCTATGACCATCACCAGTGACAGGGATAGTCGTTTCATGGGCGGGTTTTGGCAGGAGTTTTTTCGGTTATTGGGGATGGAGTTGACACCGAGTACTAGTTATCACCCACAGACAGACGAACAGACAGAGATAGTTAGCAAGTGGCTGAAGGGCTACTTGCGTAACTATGTTAGCGGGTAGCAGAGATCATGGTTGAAGTGGCTACATCTGGGGGAGTACTGCTACAATACTACACATCACATGTCCATTGGTATGTCACCATTCTATGCTTTGTATGGGTATCATCCTTTATCTTTTTCTGACGTGATGTTTAGTGATAGCAAGGCTCCGAGAGCCAAGATTTGGATCCAAAAGACTCAGGATATTCTCCGAGCATAACATGGCTACAGCGCAAAATCAACAAAAACTATATGCTGACAGGGGTCGGGTGGAGAGACAGTTTGAGGTAGGGGACATGGTCTACCTACGATTATAGCCATACCGACAGTCGTCACTGAAGCAGAAGGGGGCTGAGAAGCTCAAGCTCCGCTTTTATGGGCCATATAGGGTGATACGCAAGATTGGATAGGTTGCATATGAGTTGGAGCTACCCCAAGGCAGCAAGATTCATAACATTTTTCATGTATCATGCCTGAAGAAGGAATTGGGGCAGCAGGTGACAGTGACAGGTGAGCTACCACCCATGGATGATGAGGGGCATTTGGTGTTGCAACCAGATGCTATTATTGATACCAGGGAGAGGCAGTTGCGGAGCAGGACGGTCCGGGAATTGTTGGTGAGGTGGAAGAATTTACCGGATGAGGATGCCACTTGGGAGAGCGAGAAAATTTTGCAGCATCCATCACTTCAGTTGCTTGAGGACAAGCAACATTTTGCTCGGGAAGACTGTAATATTCCTAATTAGTCATGGCTAATTGGAATATTCGATTTTTGCTCAATTTTGCCTTCTATAGTTAGTTATGAATAAAAAGGTGAGTAAAAGGGTGACACAACTCACTTTTAGAATAAAGTCACTCCCTAGTAGCACAAATTTGTAAGTTAAAAGGGAGCCAAGGGGGCCAAAGGACCACGTAGAGGAGGGGCCCACGTAGACACTTGGAGGGACTGCGTAGATAGATTGGAACACGTGGCAAGAGGGAGGCTACGTTGTAGAAGGTTGGCTCTAGGGTTTGAGAGGGGCCAACGTTATAAAGGAGAGAGGAGCCTCCTAATTTTGGCATTCGATTATGTGCATTTGAGCTAGTCACTTCGACTTAGAGCACGCTGGCTGTTTAGCTAGTCTGCAACACTGTTTAGTGCATTGAGTGTCTTCGTTCAGAGATCTCACTCTTAGCCCCGGGGGACATTGAGTGCCTGCTCGAGCAAGGTAGTTCCATCAGTATTTTGCAGCAGTTTCATTAGTAGTTGGCAGGAGGATTGAGCACTGTGGATGATTGCACAGTCTTGGGAGGGATGACGTAGTTATTTCTGTCAGGAGTTTCGGATTGGGGTTTTTCAGGAGGATTAGTGCTGGGAGATTGAGCAGGGGATTAGCCCTTGCATATTGGAGGATCTTGGCAGAGTTTCAGGCAGAATTCTGGAGGATTGTCTTTAGTGGCAGCGCAGAGCATTGTGGGATTGCGTAGATTCCCAAGGGGGTGATTTTCAGGGGTCATCTATTTCAGAAAATCTTTTTGGGTTTTTCTGGGTTTATTGAGTAGAGGTTGATTCCAGAGTTTCAACATTTTCTGAGGAGGGGAGAAGCCCCAAATCCTCATTTGATTCCAGCAGTAGCAGCAGCACAACGATTCTCCAGCAGCTTTGACGTAGTTTAGAGAGAGGCCATTTCCTTGCTATTCTGAGTGTATTTCTTCACTTACCTTGTGCAACTCGAGGTGCTATCTTCCTGATCACCTCTTGTACTTTGTCCATTCCTTACTATAATAAAATGGCTTAGCACTTCTCGTTGCATTTCTTGAGTATTTGTTTATATTTCATGTATACATTATTGTTTGTTGCACTACTGTTATTTTATCTCTGTGAATTTCTCGGCTACTATACCACTTGTGTGTTTTGTGGTTGGGGTTTCGCTGGGTTTGAGGAATATTCCAAAAAGGCATATTACATATGGCATGGTAAGGCTTAATCTGTTCCATATAAAGATATATACACCTTAAATAAGCTTATTTACACTTTGAATAGATCCAAATATATGAAGATGACGATGCACCTTGCTAATTCTAACCTAAATACCCTTGAAACAAAATTGAACAAGTGGACCTAATTAGGTGGCACCATTGATTTAAAGCTTAGTAGCCTTTAAATAGATGATTTATCTTTAAAAAATTATGTATGTTTAGAAAGAAGTTGGTCCCTTTTTACTCTTTAATCAAACCTTTCACCATTTCAAAGTCATCTTCCATTGTCTATCTACCCTTATTTTCATTTTAGAGAGTATTTCTTACATATATATTGGTTTTCAAGTATGCCCGGATCAATTTTGGGAAATGCTCCCAATTCATTCTTATGTGATATTTTCTAAATTTGTTATCAATTAAAGGCCCTCTCTTCAATAAATTCCATGATTCTGTTTGTAAATGATGACTAAAGATTCCATGCTTTTGTTTGTAAATGATGACTATGATATAATAAGTATCAAAGCCATGTTGATGACTATGATATCATAAGTATCAAAGCCATGCTGAGCTTGTAATGTAATCTTACATAGGAATGCATTTGCATGTATATGATTGTTATATGTTTCCTTCGAACACTTCAATTTTCAAAATGTTGGTAGATGATTTAGAATGATATTTTTTTAGAAAATATTGTGTTTTTTAATGTTCATAATGTGTTGGATTATTGCACTTACAATTAAAAGTATTGGGGAAAGTTTTAATACTAGTATAGATCCATCTTAAGTGTATATGTAGTTTGAATAGGTGAATGAGTAAAAAAAGAAGGTATTTGCAATTATACATTGACTAAGAAAAGAATATAACTAACAGGAAAACTGAATGCAAACACACAAGTAATAACACAGGATTTGCGTGGTAAAACCCTGACAGAGTGTTAAGGAAACATCCACGGGGCAAGGGATTGGAATCTTTATTCAATCAATAAATGATTCTCCATACAATAGTTCGAGCATTCATCAGTTTTATATGACCCTCCTCAGTTACATAACCCATGTTTTGTTATAAAACTAACTTGTTACTAATTAACATATTTTACCCAAATTTACATAATTAGTTGTCAAACTTCCAACAAACTCCACCTTGACAACAATTTTCCTAATCACTTGCCCATGCCCATTCATCATCTTTTCTGCAAACCAAGAGAAGCTAAACACCATCGTAGCTTCTCTACTGTAACTGGCTTTGTGAATATGTCTGCACAATTCTCTTGCATATGGACCTTTTGAAGAGCTACTTTTCCGCCATCAATCACATGTCTCAAAAAATGGTACCTTACATCAATGTGCTTGGTTCTGCTGTGATAAGTAGGATTTGTAGCCAAGTGAATAGCATTTTGACTATCACAAAGTACATTCACTTTCTCCTGCGTCCTTCCAATCTCATCGAGCAGACCCTTTAACCAGATTGCTTCTTTACTGGCATCTGAAGCAGCTATATATTCAGCTTCGATAGTGGACAATGAACTATTTCTTGAACTTGACATCCAACTATTTGTCCACTTTCAAGAGTTAAAGACATTAACTTGTAGTAGATCTTCTTTTGTCCAAATCACCTGCCAATCACATCTACATATTCGTAGACTGATCCTTTCTTACCACTAAAATGATGAATTGTTCACTTTGTGCCTCTTAATATCAAGCACCATTTCCTGCTCACCAATGTTCTTCACTGGATTGCATGAATCCTGCTGACAACTCCAACTGCATGTGAAATGTTTGGGTCTTGTAGATACCATCGCATACATTAAGTTGCCTACAACGTTTGCATATGATACATGAGACATATACTGCTTTTTTCATCAGTTCTAGGACTCAAAACCGAAGAAAGCTTAAAGTGGGAAGCTAATGGAACATTAACAGGTTTCACATTGTTCATATAGAACTTTTCAAGTACTTTCTCCACATACTTCTGCAGTGATAACCAAAGCTTACCATTTTTCCTTTCTCTGTGTATCTCCATGCTTAAGATATGTTTGTTGCTCCAAGATCCTTCATATCAAACGTCCTAGAAAGCTAAGCCTTTAACTTGTTGATCTCTTCCATGCTTTTGCTTGCAATAAGCATATCGTCAACATACAAAGCTAAGATAATGAATATGCCATTGAAACTTTTGAAGTATACACAGTGATCATACTCACTTCTAATAAAGTTCTGGCTCACCATGAAAGAATCAAACTTCTTGTACCATTGTCTAGGAGACTTCCTCAGACCATACAATGATTTCCCGAGCTTGCAAACTAATCTTCTGCTGCGACCTTGTACAAGACCTTCTGGTTGTTCCATATATATCTCTTCATTCAAATCACCATGTAGAAAAGTTGTTTTAACATCTAACTATTCTAACTCAAGGTTAAGTAATGCAGTTAGTGCCAACACAGTACAAATAGAAACAAGTTTTACAATTGGAGAAAAAATCTCATGAAAGTCAATACCTTCAACCTGAGAATATCCTTTTGCTACCAGTCTCACCTTATACCTTTCGATACTTCCATCAACTTTCGGTTTGAGTTTGAAGACCCACTTGCATCCAGCAACACTTCTCCCTTCAGGAAGTTTTACAAGATCCCAGGTATTGTTTTTGGCTAAGGAATCCATTTCTTCTTTCATAGCCCTTTTCCATTTTTCGCTATTTGTATCATCTACTGCTTCCTGATAACAAGAAGGTTCCCCATCTTTAGTAATCAAAGCAAAAGATGAAGCAAAATCTTCATACCTTTTGGGAGTTTTTCTTTCCCTTGTAGACCTTCTTAGAGACTGGTTGCTGAACTGGTTCAAAAACTTCAACAACTTTGTATCTTGATTCTTCAACACCTTTTTCTCCAAAAGTCTCTCCTTCCTTTTGACTGTTACCGAAAGGTCTAGCCTCCAACTGAACTTGTTGATTTGGCGATACTTGTTCCTGTTCAATTCTTTCAGCATTTGATTTTAAAAGAGAAGATTCATCAAATGTTACATCTCTACTAATGACTATCTTCCGCAATGTAGGATCCCACAACCTGTATCCTTTCATTGCATAGTCATACCCAACAAAGACATAACATTTCGATTTTGGATCTAATTTGAACGCTGATTTTTAGGAATAAGAGAATAAGCATCACAGCCAAATATCCTCAAATGTGAATAATCACAACACTGACTTGTCCAAACTTCTTTAGGAATTTCACAATTAATTGCTATTGAAGGTGATCTGTTAACTAAATAACAAGCAGTGGATACTGCTTCTGCCCACAACTCCTTTTGCAAGTTAGCATTGCTAATCATGCTTCTGGCTTTTTCCGTAAGAGTCTGATTCATATGTTCAGCAACACCATTTTGTTGAGGAGTATAAACAACAGTTTTGTGTCTAATAATTCCTTCATCCTTACAATATTGTTCAAATTCTATTGAAGTGAATTCACCACCATTGTCAGTGCTTAAACATTTAATTGATTTGTCTGTTCTTTTCTCTACCATTGCTTTATATTGTTTAAAGACATTGAATACATCGGCTTTCCTTTTTAGCATAAAGACCCAAACTTTACAGGAGAAATCATCAATAAACGTTACAAAATAAAGAGCACCTCCATATGATACAACAGGAGATGGTCCCCACAGATCAGAATGAATATAGTCTAAAATATCTTTACTATTATGAATTTCCAATTTTAAATCTTTGTTTAGACTATTTTCCATACACACAATGTTTATAGAAATCTAACTTCAAAGATTTCAGGTCGGGAAGAGATTTACGTTTCATCAATATCTGAAGACCTTTCTTGTTCATGTGACCCAATCGTTGATGCCATAGACGAGTATCTGCTTCTTCTTTTTCTGACGCAACCGCTACTTTACTGACCTGAGTACTTCCTTTGAGTCTGTAAATATTTCCGACCTTTTCTGCTTTCATAACAATTAGGGCGCCTTTGAAGACTTTCAGCACGCCATTCTTACCTGTAAACTTATAACCATCTAAATCCAACACTCCCAAAGAAATCAAATTTTTCTTCAAATCAGGTACATGTCTAACACTAGTTAATGTTCTAACTGTGTTAATTTTTCTCCTCTTTCCTGATTGTCCTCTAGCTATCAAGGCTTCTGATGTAGCTGTTTCAGTACTGGATTTCCTTCGTACTTCTTCAAACAAGAGAGCTCCCACAACTGATTCAAATATCAAAGAATCAGCGGTGCTCAAGCTGATTGAAGTTACAAAGTGGTCTCATGATTCGGGCAGAGAACATAGCAAGGTTATAGCTTTGTCTTCTTCTTGAATTTTAACTTCCATAGCTGTTAATTGGCATATGAGTATTAAAAACATTTAAATGTTCTGCAACTTTTGAACCCTCCTTCATTCGAAGAATGTATAGTTGTTTTTTCAGATAAATTCTATTGGTTAACGACTTTGTCATATAGAGTTTTTCTAGTTTCCCCATAAACCTGAAGTTGTACTCTCTTCAACAATGTTGAAGAGAACTTCATCCGCTAGGCATAACCTGATGGTACTGAGAGCTCGGGCATCCAAGTCCTCCCAGTTCGAATCAGTCATGGTTGCAGGTCTCTTAGTTGCCCCGTCCAATGCCTTGTGCAACCCTTGTTGCATTAGTAGATCCCTAACTTTCAGTTTCCAAAGAGAAAAATTGCTCTTGCCGATGAATTTCTCCACCTTGACTTTTGCATTCGACATCTTGGCTATTTTTTTTCGTCCTAGGGTTTCAGTCTTTAGCCTTTCAACTAGGATTTATATTATTTTCCTTTCTTAAAAAAAACTCTTTGTACTAAAAAATAATTACCCTTTTAAAAAAAAAAACAACCCTTCAACAGATTTTTCTTTCAAATTAATGAAAAAACCCTTGTTTTTTTCCTTCAATTTTAATGAAAAAACCCTTTGATTTTTTCTTTCCTTCAATTTAAAGAAATCCACCCCTTTGTTTTGCACAAATTTCTGGAAAAAAAATTTCTTGAAAAAATCTCTCAAATTTAAAAAATTACTTGGATCCACAAGCCAAGGCTCTGGGAGCACGCAAGCTCTGCTCTGGCAGCACTTTTGGCAGCACGCAATCACAACTGCTCTCTGCTCCAGCACGCAAACTTCGAGCCTTCTCACCACGCAGCACCTCTCTTTCATGCAGAGATGGCTCTGGTCCTTTTTTTTAACACGCAGCTCGTCCTCCTCCCCTCACGCAGAGATGGATAGTATTGGCAGCACGCTGGACAGAGCATCGTCCCTTCACACACAGATTTTGGACAATATTGGCAGCACTTCACACAGAGATGGCTCTGGTCCACGCAGATCCAAGCACAAATTTCGTTGTTTAAAAAAAACTTTCTTTGTTTTAACTTACAGATTCAACAACGTCTCCAAAGCCCGATCACACTAGGGGAATGAACTTCACTCGGCCTGCAATGGCCACCAGTTCATGTTGTCACACACCTCCACGATTTTTATTCTCGGCGAAACCTCACACAAGACGTGGGTTACTATCGGCACCTTGGCACCATAGACGCAACAGTTCACTCTGCGCCACAGCATTGGACCAAACTCCTTGGGTCTTCGCCTCATCGCAATCGAATGTTGCAAACGTAGCAGGGGCTCTCACCTTGCACTGCCTTCCAAACCAAAGGTTTCACCTCCCTCCATGTCGTCGATCACGCCAACAACTTATTGCTCTCTCCCCATCTCGAGAAGCAAGGGTACTGCCAGGTCTACATGCAGGATACCCAAGTTGAAACCACAGTCAATGCTCCAACCTCTCTACTGAGTGTGGTCCTCGGATCTTAACGCCCGCTCCACGAAAACATTTGGGCATTTTTAATCGATCCAGGCTCCGATACCATTTGTAGTTCAAATAGGTGAATGAGTAAAGAAAGAAGGCATTTGCAATTATACATTGACCAAGAAAAGAATATAACTAACAGGGAAACTGAATGCAAGCACACAAGTAATAATACAGGGTTTACGTGGTAAAACCCTGACAGAGTGTCAAGGAAACATCTATGGGGCAAGGGATTGGAATCTTTATTCAATCAATAAATGATTCTCCATACAATATTTCGGGCATTCATCGGTTTTATATAACCCTCCTTAGTTACATAATCGATGTTTTGATATAAAACTAACTTGTTACTAATTAACATATTTTACCCAAATTTACATAATTAGTTGTCAAACTTCCAACAGTATAAATCTATCTTAAGTACGAATCTAACATGAGTTGAGAAATCAAATTTTTTCATGAGCAAACTCTTTTAAAATGCAAACTACAATGTATTATTTTTCATTGTTTAAATTGTATTTTTAAATATTAAAGAAAGTATATATAGGACCAAATAAACTTTTTAACCATAAAACTTAATTTTTTCCTAATATATACGTACTTTTTAAAAATGGTATGTAATATATACTTAATTTACATTAAAATATTTTACATCACATGTATATCTAGACACTTCATCACACAAATTAAAATGGTTTTTTATTATTAATATATTTTTAAGTGTATGTCAATATTAATTCTTATTAAAATATTTTATTAATAACTCACATTGAATATTTTATATATATAACATTAAAATGTTTTATTTTTAGAAGAGTCTTTTTCAGTAGGAATCACATAGGGGAAAATATTGCCTAAATGTTTTGAACATCTAGTGTGATTCATTGTTTAATTGTTTTATTTTAATAAATATATATTTATATATATATATATATTGCTTAATGTTTTGAACATGCTAGTGTGATTCATTGTTAAATTGTTTTTTTTATATATATATACTATATATATAAAGCTGACATTGACATATATTAGTTAATATTAGATCTCCAAATAGTTTATTTAAATCTCTTGTTGAAATATTTTTGAAAAATATAAGATTTAAACATTTTACCATACATTATTTTTCTATTTAAAACATAATTTTTATTTTTATTTTTAAAGGGGAAGAGTGGAGAGACAAACTTACACATCCCCTCATACTGAACTATAGAATATACATTATTTTTCTATTTAGAACATAATTTTTATTTTTAAAGGGGAAGAGTGGAGAGACAAACTTACACATCCTCTCATACTGAACCGTAGAATGAGCCTCTCTTGGCTCAATAATATCGTTCTCTTATTTGGTGCCCATTAAGAATCTTGGTTCCAGTTAAAAGCCATAAAATCCATAGGCACTAGCATGAGGGTTGAAAAAAAATACAATTTCACATTCTATTTGAGTTGCTTAGTCCAAATGTTTTTATAAATCCTCAGCTTTGATATTCCAGTATTTAGTGCAATTTCTTGATTGGTTGGACCCAGTTTCTTGGTCTGATCCTAAACCAAGGGATTCGGGTACATTGTACTTTCTTCCTTCCATAAGTAATTTCTATATATCATTACTAATAAAACACTTTGCTCTACTAATAAAACACTTTGCTCTCGTTGGTTTTAGGTGGCCATATCCATTTCTTGAGCTCTCGACGCCATGGGCTCCATTATGGTATGTTTCTTAAATAAGCACAAGTTTCTGATACTTCTTTTGCAGCGCTCCTTATCATTACAAATCTTTTAGTGTTGTAAGCCACTAATTATTGGAAGGGAAAACAACGTTTTGCAGGTATTTTGCGTTGGCACTTTTGTGTATCCCATGCTATGGAATATATGCTTTGCTTATAAAGGCCAAGCAACGTTTTTTCCCAAAATGGTTTCCTCGTGCATATCGAAACTTGTAATAAGCTATATACGTGTTTTACCAAAATGGTTTCCTCATGCATATCGAAACTTGTAATAAGCTATATCCATTGCAAGCAAAAGATATTTTGAACTCAGAAATGTCGTCTTCGTTTTCGAAATTGTCATGCTACCGGAGATAAATTGGGATTATTTTTTCCTGTAAATATTTGATCAATATTTGATCATCTTACGTGTTGTCACATATTCTATTCATCATGAGTAATATTATCATTTTTGGAATTCAATATATTTTACTTTTGAACACATTTTCAAATCACCATGTATGAATTTGAACAAACAATACTTTCAACAAACCATGGCATGGGCAATGCAGTGGAGCAATTTAGTGTTTCAAATGACAAATATAAATTTTAATTTATCTATTAATAAGCAAGTCAAGTTGATGATATACCAGCATAAAATTTTGAAAATATAATATATTGAGAAAGGTAACGATTGTAAATTATCATAAAATACTATTAAGTTTTACATATTTTTACATATTTTCATTAGATTTAAGTGTAGACAAATGACCTACCTTTGTATAGTTAGGCTTTAGTTTTTATTTAGAGTATAAAGGTATGAAGTAACGATATTTTATCTTTGATTGAAGGTTTCTATAATGTGCATTTTGAATCATGCATTGAATCATAATGACCTTATTACAATAAGTGCAATTTTCAATAGAGTAAAAGAATTAGCACAAGATTTACATTAAATAAAAATCATATTCATTTAAGATTTTATATATTGTTAACAAGGACTTGTGCAATTGATGATTGTTCATATAGTTTCTAATAGTGCTTGAGTCTTGTGATCACAATATCTAGCACCTTAGTGCAAAGCCTTTCACAAGGGCTAAGACAAGTGTAATATGGAAGTGTTACCACTATCACTTTAGTAATCACTTCCCTCATTTTAGTGAAGGATGAAATCTAACATAAGGGAGGCTTCACTAGTAACTTCAAGGAATCCTATAGCAAGATGGGATCAAGCCTACAACCTCCTATATTAGCTATTCAATGTTCACACATACCAATACCATGTTTAAGCAATCAAGGTGAAAACAAGGTTTAATCAAATTAATTTCTAAATTTATGTGAGAGAAATATCCAAGACAATTTGTGATGTGTATCAAGTGAAGATAGGCCAAGAGGGTACTCCAAACACTATAAATAAGAGAAAAAGATGTGGTTGTGTAAACTTGTGTGAAAGATGGCAATTTTCAACAATGTATCAAGTAATAACAAGATAGTAAGATGCATTTTTTTTGACAAATCCTAACTAAACCCTATACATATCTTCTAATTATGACTAAAGAATTTAAGAACAATTGCATATAAACCCTAATCTAACCCTAAAACAATGAAATAAACTGTCAATTTTGATTTCAAGGATTCACTAATGGGAATTGAAACTAGTGCCTATTATTTTTTGGGACTAATGGAGTCAAAATATGAACTCCCTTGAAAATCATGAAGAATGGGTCTTGGATGAACCGTAATGTAATCCATTGCAACGTACTAAAAAAAGGTAATCCATTGCAAACCTTAGAAGTTGTCCTACATGATGATTGTTGGGCTTAAGGTACCTGATTTACAGTAAGGATGCGGAGAGTTCAAATACAAAGTTCACAAGACATTTAAACCATACTAGAAGCTCAATTAACATAAACCTTTAACTTATCCCGAGAGAAATTAAAGATCATAAAATAAGCAATGACACAACATTAAGAATTACACAACACAAATATTTTTCCCTAGGAACACTTAATTTGGGAATCCAACTAACCTTTGAGATCTATCACTCTTATATTCTCAATCGAATATTACAACAAGTTAGAATGAATGTCAAGCTTAGTCTACACCTATGATTAACACATTCATCCTAGGTCATCATCTCTCATCAACCTTACATCATGCTCTACTTGAAGGCAAACGAAAACTGTAATTGAAAGCATCTCGAATCAATACAGGTGGTTGAAGATTATCGGTTAAGATCCCAAGAATCTCGAGATTCATAATCATTTTTTGACTGTTGTAGATTCCATTTCAACCAATAGTCTAAGTTGACTATGCATGTGCACCTAACTACAATCCCTTCGACTGATCCAGTTGACTACAGGATTTCCTCAATTGCTCGCCTTCCCATCAAATTCAAGCAAGGTAATCATTCTTAGATTCAACCACTGATCCATCGATTTGTTTTTCCTAGTTGTCTTGTCTAACTAGACCATTGATTGATTGAACTCCACTTGACTTAAATTACTTGAAAATAGAAAAACACCTTAACCTTCTCCCACTAGTCTTCTTTACATGAAATGTCAACACTGTGCTTTTAGTGAACTAGGGCTCCCAAGCCCAACTCCTCACTGCACCAAGAGAATTTACTAGCACTCACCAACTTTATTAAAATGTCTACAACATTCTTTACCATGTCTACTTTTACCAACAACACCTTTCTTTTTACCATGTCTCTAATGAAATGGTAATGTACATCAATAGATTATGTCTTTGAATGATAAGTCGGGTCCTTTGCTAGGAATATTGCACTTTGACTATCACAACTTATTCATATTGCTTGTTGAGCAAACCCAATCTCCAAACACAATCATCGCAAGTTGGTTGCTTCCTTGATTACATGAATGGTTTTCATGTATTCAACCTCCATTGTTGATAGTTCCATGACTGACTATAGCCTACTCATTCAATTAATAGCTCTCCCAAATATCTTGAACACATTCACTAGTCAACCTCTTTTGTCTAAATCACCAATGCAGTTGACATCGACAAATACTTGCAAAATTACTTCATTGTCATCCCATGGTTCTTCATGGTCTCAGATCACATGATCATTTGTGCCATGAAAATACATGAATAGTCGTTTGACAACAAACTACTTCTATTTTCCATATGTTGTCATGTATCCACTCAATGCTCCCACTGCATGAATAATATCCAATTGAGTGCAGACCATTGCATACATCAAACTCCTTACAACACTTGCATATGGAACATTGGCCATGTCCTCTATTTCTTCTTATTTGTTTGGACATTGTTCAAAAGTTAATCTTGGCCCAATAGGAATTGGTACCTTCACTGGTTTACAATCCTGCATGTTGAAATGCTTCAGAATTGTTTCAACGTGCTTCTTCATTTATCCATAGTTTCCTAATTGTGTGGTCTCTCGTGATCTCCATTCCAAAAATGAAATGTGCAGCATCAAGATCCTTCATATCAAATTTGGAGGATAGGTGCATCTTGAAATTTTTTTATCACTCCCATGTTCTTCCCCATTAGCAATGTGGCATCAACATACAACACTACATATATGAAACACTTTCCTTTCAACTTGAGATATAATGATCAACTTGGCTTCTCACACATCCTAATCCTTGGATGTACGTGTCAAACTTCTGGTACCACATCATGGGTGATTGCTTTATACCATAAAAGGACTTCTTAAGCTTGTAGACCAATTTCTCCTTTCCCTTAACTACAAATCTTTCAAGCTCTTTCATTTAGATTTATTCTTCCAAATCACCATGCAAAAATGCTATCTATGCATCCATTTTTTTATTTCTAGATCGTATGCTACAATGAGATACATCTATACTCTAATGGAAATTGATCTTGCAACAGAGCAAATATCTCACCAAAGTCGACCCCCTCGACTTGGCAATAACCTTTCACCACTATTTTAGCCTTGTACTTCATCACTTGACCTGTTGTGTTTAGTGTTTTCTA
This sequence comes from Pinus taeda, assembly GCA_000404065.3. Taxonomy (NCBI): domain Eukaryota; kingdom Viridiplantae; phylum Streptophyta; class Pinopsida; order Pinales; family Pinaceae; genus Pinus; species Pinus taeda. The sequence continues at coordinate 2,554 of APFE030035647.1, read as the reverse complement.
GAACACCCACTTGCAACGAATATGCTTCCTTCGATAAGGTGACCAAATCACATTTCTCATTCTTGTGTAAAGAATCCATTTCTTCTCTCATGGATTTCGACCAGAGTTTACTCTATGTTGAATCAACTACCCCCTCAACTATCTTGGGTTCACCATCGATAGTAGACAATACAAAAATAGTTTGGAATTGGGGTGGAGTATACCTTTTAGACTCTTTCCTTACTCAACCAAACCTCCTCAGAATTAAAGTTTGTCGTTTTGCCTCTTCATCTCACTTAGTCCAGTCATTTAAGTAACTTTCTTTTGACTCCAAGTCAAACACCATATTTTTTTTCCTTTCTCCTTTTATGGAGTCCTTTTAGTATTGGAAGTACACCTAACATCCCTGATTATCACATCTTGAATATAAATTATCTTCCTTGTCACTAGGTCCCATAGCTTATATCATTTTATTCTATTCTTGTAGCCAATGAAAATACACTTAATTGCCTTGTTATCCATCTTTGTCCTCTTCTCCTTTTGGATATGGACATAAGCCTCACAACCAAAGACTATGAGATGTGTTAATGATGGATTTTTACCATACCATACTTCATATGGAGTTTTTTCAACCAACGTTGATGATGGAGACATATTCACAAGGCAACACAATGTTGACTACCTCCACCTAAAACTCTTGTACCAACCCTATGGTAGTGTTTTTGTGGCAATGGTGTACCAAAAGACACCTCCTTAGCAGTTGATTGTTCACTGCAAAGGATCACAAACAGAATTGGTCTTGTTAGTGGAAAGACTTAAATAAACACAACATTGTAAATAGCAGAAACAATGGATACATACACATTAACTAAACAAAGATGCAAATACATAAAAAATGCTCAATGGAGAAAACAATTCAAAAAAATAATGGAAAAAACTCCCTTTATTGACTGTTGGTAGTAGAGGTTGAATACAATAGATGAATCTTAGACACTTGAAAATAATTATTTGAGCTATGGTGCTAAAAAATCCTCAGCAAGGGGGTTTCTTTTCCTCAATCACTTTGCAAGTTTCTCCTCTTTCTCAAAGAAGTATGAAGACTCTCCAATGGTGGATTCCTCTTTTCTCATTAGGATGATGGATTGCTTAGAAGCAATATGAACAACATGTTAGTGCTCTTCCCTTCTTTGGCTTCAACAATGGAATGGTGGTTTTCTCTGATAGAAATTTGGTCAACATAACAATGTCTCATATTTTGGCTCTCCCATGGCCTGTTTATATAGAATTTTTGAATCCATCTTCCCCCTCTTGGTTCATGCATGATAATGAAACATAAGTAGGAAAATATGATTCCATTGAGGGCAGCATATCTTTAGGGCGACTTGAATTCGACTGTACTAGATTGAGCTCATGTCAGAGAATCGACCCCAAGTGTGTGGAGTGGTCTCAAATCATTGAGTCAACCATTTATGCAACTGCACGTCTTTTGAAGGATTTTCCACGCGTGCATGTTTATCGAAGAAATAGTCATGACATCAATTGTTTTTATCTTTATAAACTTTGGACCTTAGGAGAAATTTAAATCTTTAAACTTCATGATGTATTCAGTTGGAAAATCTTCACTTGTGCATTCTATTGGACACTTTTTAGTGTCTTCTATATTGTGCCAACATGTGTACGATTTCATGGTGTTAACGTTTGCCCCTTGATGTATGAGGTTAGGAGAAAATGTATAGCTGAAATACATCACGTTTTCTTTTTTGACGAAGAGTCTAATAAAATTTTCGAGAGAGAGGATAACTTGTTTGGAGATGAGTAGAGAAACCCCTTGACTGAGTATAAAAGGTAACCATGCTTTGGTGAAAACCTAAAGAGTGAAAAAATGTGTCTATATGAGGCGAGCATGTCCCATGCTTATTATGATGACTAATCTTAAATTATTACAATCAGACAAAGAATGGTCATCTCTAGTCAACATTGTGGGGGTTGACGTGTTGATCGCTGATGATGATAACTATTGACGCCCTCAAGGGCGCTTCTTGGCCAAAAAGATTGAATTTGGTCCCCCCATGCATAACAGAGGTGAAGCATTATTGAAAGAGGTGTTGCAGTATGCATGGGTCTTTGACTACGGGTACCTCCCCCGTATTATGGTGTAAGCACTATTGAATGAGGTGCTTAGTGATGTGGGGGTCTTTGACTAAATGAAATAATTGTAACGGTAGCTAAGTACGACACAACCTTGACATGAAAGCTTATGTTGGTGTCGAATGTCAAGGGGACCAATGACATCAGTGGGAAATAGTGATTCCCATTATGCTACCCAAGGATATCCCTTCAAGGTGGGGAGTATCCAAGGTATTGTCCCTATCCTGGAATATGAATGTTGAGGTCGAAAGGAAATGAGCATTAACCACCCAACATGCTGTGTCAGGGAATCAATGTAAGATGTAAACATACTATAATAGTGTGGGTCAGATAAGGCATGATAGTGAGAGCTGCAGATATAATGGGATATGGACAACTGGTCTGAGGTTGGAGCTTTTGTGCAGATAGCGGCAGTCAAAACATGTTT
>APFE030035644.1:0-45012 GCA_000404065.3 Pinus taeda | reverse complement strand
GGGCTTCTATGGGGCACAATAGTAACAATATGGGCACTACATGGGTACATCAATATAATAAGGGGGTTGTACTAATAACAATAAGGGGTTACCGTAGTAGTATAGGGGCCTAATAGGAACCGATGTAAAAGTTTCGTGTTCTGGAACAAAATTCATGATCCAGGGTCGCATATAGAGGCCTGCTGCAGTATAGAAGTAGGGCCCTCCTTCAAACATTCTATCCTTATCTTCAATATTTGCAAATACAACCGTGAAAAAACCCTTAGACCCAAGATGTAGGTCAATGCTGCCTTTTGGTTTCCAGTGGTATTTAATCCACATTTGTAAGGTTTTTTCAATGGGCCATAGAACCATGAATTTACAAATGATTGCATAAGTTTGCATGTGATACCTATGCGACTGCAGCACTGGCTCATTTAAAATGACCCTGGGAGTTACCGCCGCTTTGGGTTTGCATGGTCCCATGTGTGCTTTGTCTTTTGTGCCTTTCTCCTTGTCTTATTCCTCATTTTCCTTTGCATCATTATGCTTCCTTGACTCAGTTCCCTCCTGTTCTTCTTCACTGTTTCTTTCCCTTCCTTCTGAAGGCTCTGTCATTTTCCATTGGTTTTTTCCCCTGCTGGCCATAGCCTGCTTGTAGGAGGGAGTGGAGCTCCCTTCTTTGTGTCCCTGTAACAGTCTGAAACCCTGGTTTTTTCATCCTGCTGTACGCTCCTCTTCTTCAATCCCGTTGCATGCCCAACAAGAAGTTTATTCTTACTGGAGAAATATTTTTTCTTTAATCTTCCATGAATGACAAAATTGTTGAGTGATAGCTTGATCATTTGGATAAATTTTCTCATGTAAAGACATATAATAAATTTGTTGACGAGTTTCCACATCTTGAAGGGAGGATCCCTATGTTGGATTAATCTTTGGAATATCCTTTTGAAGCAGCATCTCCTCCTTATGAAGTTCTAACCACTTCAATAGATCGGGGAGATCCATTGGCTTGTGTGATTAAATAATTTTGAATCTAATTTGAAGTCTAGAATAGAAGAAGTTTTGCATGAAGAAAAGTACTTCCTACAAATAAGGAAAGTTATAGCAATATCCATTAGAAAAAAATATAATCGCTATCAGATGATTTAAGAAAGATTGATAATATTTAGTGATAAATTGCACTTTCTTGATTTGAAGTTGGAGAAACTAATCTCGAACAAAATGCACAAGAAACTTGGGACACCCAATTTACTAGAAAATTATTACTATAGTAAGGAAACAATATTATTGTTTTGGAATGAAAAAATAAATTTCAAACTGCATTACAAGATGCATAGAATTACATTAGGTTAGAATAGAACATAAACATCTAGTGGGTTTGTTATATTCTTTATGAATTTGTGAGTGGATATGGGATGTAATTTCCATAGAATTTATCATAGGATTACTGAAGACAATAAACCAACATGATGCTATCATGCTTATAGTTGAAAATTGAGCAAGGCTACTCACATTATACCCACAAAGTCCACATTTAAAGAAATCAATATTATGGAAAATTTTCAAGAAGAAAAATTTCAGATTGCATGGAATACCTACCATGATTATATTTCACAAAGACTCAAAGTTTACATGAACGAAAACATGGTTTACCTATAGTCTACTATTAAGAGCATATATAACCCTATTCTCCTTTTCTTTAGTGCATATGATATCGAAGTCAAACTGACTGAGCATGGCCAACCATCTAGCTTTCCTGGCATTCAGATTCGGTTGGTCAAACAAGTACCTCAACCCACTATTATTTCTCATCAACACAAACCTCCTAACAAGAAGATATTTCCTCCACATATTTAATGCATGAATGATTGCTTCCAACTCAATATCATGCGTCACACAATTCTTCTCATGGTCATTCAATTTCATTGACTCGTAGCATACCACATGTCCCTCCTGCATCAATAATCCACCAAGTGCTCTCTTGCAAGCATCAGTACACACCACAAACTCTTTATCTGTGTCTGCAATCTTGAGAACTAGAGCATTTGTCAACAATTGCTTCAACTACTCAAAACTTTCTGCACATTCCTCTGTCCATTAAAATTTATTTCCTTTCCTTTGAAATGATGTAATAGGATAGGAAATCCATGAGAAGTTCCAGATGAACCTCCTGTAGTAACCTGATAACCCCATGAATGATATAACCTCATTCCATGATAGATCTGATCTTTTCTAGATCCACTGCTATGCCTTCCTTGGAAATAGCATGCTTCAAGTAATGTACATATGTTTATATGAATCCACATTTACTAAGTTGGGCATACAATTGATGCTCTCTTAGCAATGTCAATACTGCTGCTAATTGTTTGACATTCTCTTCCTCATTCTTATAATATATAAATATATCATCAATGAATATAATCACAAACTTGTCTATATAAGTACAAAACACACTATTCATCAAGCACATGAAAGTAGTTAGAGCATCACACAAACTGAAAGGAACCCCAACAAACTCATAATGCCCACAGCTGGTTGGGAAAGAATTCTTGTAGATATCCGCTTCTTTGATGCGCACCTAATGGTACCCTGATCTCAGATCAATCTTTGAGAACACCGTTGTTCCCTTCAACTAATCAAATAAGTCATCTATCCTTGGAAATGGATACCTTTTCTTGATCATCACCTTGTTCAGTTTCATGTAATAAATGCACAATCTAAGTGTACCATCCTTCTTCTTCACAAACAACACTGGTGCACCCCAAGGTGATACACTTGGTCTAATATATACCTTGTTAAGAATTTCCTTCAACTACAACTTCAGTTCCACTAACTCTAGAGTGCTCATCATGTAAGGTGCCTTTGATGCCGGTGTTGCTATTGGTACCAACTCAATAGAAAATTCCACTTCCCTATGGGGAGGAAACTCTGGAACCTCTACTGAAAATACACCCGTAAACTTTTGCAAGATAGGGTACCTCTTGAAGACTTCCACGTCATCAACATCCTTACCCTTGTCACTAGAAATATGAACTGCAAACAATACACACCCCTTCCTACAACTGCACTTAGCCTACATAGTTGTAACCATCCTCACTGATGTACGCCTCTCCTCTACCTGTAACATTCTCTTTTTCCCATTATCATCCAGGCACTCAATAGCCTTGCAATAAAAATCTAATTTGGTCACATGAATATACAACCAATCCATGCCCAAAAGCATACTATATGATCCCGATGGAAGCACATATAGATGTACAAATGTAGGAATACCATTTAGCTCAAATTCTCAAGCTCTTACCCAATGATGAACTCTCTTCTTAGTACCTGTAGCCAATTTCACCAACCAAGACTCTACATGTGTTTTTTTTCTCAAACTATAGTTATCAGGGTTAACATAACTATAATTAGATCTAGGGTCCATCAAAATAGAAACAAATCCATCACAGAGTTTAGCTTCCATCCCAATAATGGATGCTTGGTGATCTTCCTACTTGTTGTCCACGACTACATAAATCCGAGGAATGTTATGGCTAACATCCCCAACTATATGCGCCTCCTTAGCAATGTATATTTGAGGCTTGCCACCTTGGTACAATCGACAAGCCTTCTTGCAATGATCTTTGCCACAAATCTAGAATTACAACGGCCCCCTACCATCACCTCTATTCTTATGCTCTCTAGGATGAGACCCATTTCCCTTCTCAGCTACATTAAACTTCTTGTAAGGAGCAACATTTTATTTCTCACATGCATCCTAATGTCTTGCTCGCTTTGGTGGACACTTCCCTTTATCTTTCTGATTCCCCTTCAATTCATGTTTAGGGTCAACTTTATGCTTTGTTTGCTCATAACAATGCTTAAGTTTTTTGATATCTTCCTCTGATGATAGAGGCTCATCAAACTAAATCCAGTTTCTATATGCTGATGACAACCCACTAATGACACTTTGAATATTTTCTTTCTCATCCTTGAGGCAAGGCAAATACCTCAACAACTCCAAGGACCTACTAGTATACTCATCATCTGTCATAGAACCCATCTGCAATTCATAAAACTCCTTAGCTCTGTCATTGTAATATCTTTTAGAAAGGTACTTATTCTTAAAGAGTCTCTCAAACTCATCCCAAGCCAACTCTTCTTATCGAATGCCTCTGAAATTCTTCACTAATGATATAAAATAATAAAATCCTCATACATTTCATTTTCTCATTGAAACCTAATTATAAATATAAATGCATATTAATATATTAAATTGTAAATTTCATATATACATCCATAATAACCTATCCAAAATATGTAAAATATACTTAAAAACATATAAAAAATAACATTTTTATATTATTCATAAACCCTATCTAATGAACCTTCTATTATTTTTTCACAAACCATTTAAAAACTTCTTTTATTTTTAAAAATATGTCATTATCATTCACTTAAACCTTCCTTTCCCATTCCAAAATATGCTAATTATAATAATTTATATCATTATCATTCACTTAAACATTCCTTTCCCATTCCAAAATATGCTACTTATAATAATTCAATAAGTAAAAGGCATTAATATCCAACGAAACTCAAATATCTCATGCCAATATGGCGACAATAGTCGCGAAATAATCAATTTCACTTTTGATTAATTATGATAATTCATTATAGTCTTTCCAATGTATAGATAATAATAAACATGCTAATTAAACTTAAGAGTACTGCCATTTCGCTCGAACCCTGGCTAATAATAGATATATCTTTTGCAGAAGAGTACATGTGCATTCCTCCACAAACCCTCCACCAGGTTGTTCCTCCATAGTCTGGAGGACACTGACGAGGAAGATAGTTGCCAATTCCCCACTTCAATTAAATAAGAGCTTGCATGCTATTATATATTCATTTTTCAAAATTTTTAAGAATGTAGTTTAATTGTTGAGTGGGGATGGGAAATTGGGTCTCCACAAGTTTTGCAATTCAATATTAACCAAAACTATCCCTGAGCATTGCTCTAAATACAATTTATTCAATTAAAAAAAAATACCAACACATGTTATTCCTAAGATAATGCATAATATTTCCAAAACTATCACTTCACAAACAAGAAAAGTTTTTCTCCATAGTGGGAGAATATTCAGTTTAGCAAATATAAATTCAAATTGAACAATCCATGCCCAAAGCTATAGCAATAGTTGTTGTTATCACAACAACTCTAGATTTAGACGGTGGCATGGAAAACGTATGATACCATTTGTTACTGCCTCCGTCCAATGCAACAAGCACTGCCCAACTAATAGAGAAAATCAAGTTGACACAACCCACCATGAATAATGAGGTTCTGAGGCTTAGAAGATTACTTCTGAAGACAAAAGTTGGCAAAAGTTGGTGCTATTAGCATTACATCTGACCTCAACCACACTTATAAACACATGGGAAGCAAACCTGCTTCCTCTATTTTCCACGATGGAGTCTTTGGCTGCCCTTCTAGCTAATAAAGCGCTAGAAAATCCATCCACTTTGAACCGAGAAATAAAAAAGCATTAAACAGGTTAAAGCAGGTGATTCCACCTCAGGATTATGGAAGTGATCAGTCTTAATGTGCAACAAGTCATACTTGCAACCATGGCAGCAGCGAGATGGGAGTAGGCACAGGGAATCGGACAGTTGTTTCAGTGTTGCAGGCATCCGTTGAGCAAGCATAATTGTGATGTCATCATTCATGCCGCATGTTCTGATGTTGTTACTGCGAACTAACTCTTATAAAACTCATAAAGAAAACAACTAAATTGCCTATGCATGTGATTCCTAAATCAGGAAAACTTAGAGAACCTTTCATGGTTCCAGTTATGTCGATGTGTCCAAAAACAATATTAGTCAGCCCTCCCAACCAGCAAATTAATTTCACGATCAAGTGCATCATGGAAAACCTTCCCCGCCCATCCTTGAGGAGAGCCATTTCACACGAAAATCCAACCATATAAACAGAGACTCTCATTACTCTTGCTCTTCCAATCTTAGAATATAATTATATAACAACCTAAAAGGAAGAGGAATACAATTTTTGTTCCCTAAGAAAGCTTCTAGAATATGAATATATCCATTTTACACCATTGGTTCTATAAAGAAACTAGAACATATAAATCGCTCTTTATGTATATGTTCATTTGTCCATGATAAAAATTCTTTTCGTGCAATCTCTTCCAAACTTACAGCCTACCAAGAATTTACTTAGGCAAAGAGAATCATCATATTTCCTTTTCATTTTAGTTTCATGTTTATTCCACATTCTTTTTTTTGTGGAAGCAAGAGTCAAACCCTCTATTCCATTAATCAGTAAATAAAATACATAAAATACAACGTTCCTCGATAAGCTGTGGACCAAGGAGAAAACCCAACACTAACTGTTATCTGGCCAAAGGTAAAATCCCTGACCCCTACAACCAAACGTCAAAACTCTCAAAAGAAATACACTGCGGAAACCGGTAAACAAGAATTTAGAGTCGGACCCGAAGAAGAACTAACGTGCCAATTTATAAAGATTTCATGTCCACATAACTCACAAATCCGCGGATCTGTAAAATGTATAAAAAATATGCTTCCCACCAAGAACATTTTGCATCCCTCCAAGAATACAAAATAATGACTCCTCCCGCCTTTTCCTGACTTGCATCTTTAATCTCAACCGTTGAACCTCCTTGCCCGATCCCACAGCTATGGCCGATATTACAGTGCTTAGAAGCACGACATTTACCTAAATGGACCCACCAAGATGCACGATCAATCCCAACCGTAGATCCGTCTTGCTTTATCCGACGGTTGAGGATCATATCACACCGGTCTACATCACCGAACAATAGCACGCGATGAGGGTGGTATTCCATCTGACCCCACTACCACGTGGAGCTTGCTAAATGGAATCGCTCCCAAATTAGAAAAACCACTTCCCGTTTGCAAGGTCTGCGATCACCGAGAAACCGCCCTGGAGATGGTATTGCGAACAAGGAAGAAAAACCTAGGGCTTCAAGGCCGCCGAGAGTTCCCGGTATCCGGCCTCACGCAGCATCTACTCTACCTGAACCAATGTGAGATGAAGTTTTCGCCATCCTGCCTGTCATCCAAAAAACAGAATCGTCTGGGCTACTACCTCTAGGAGCCGGTATGAAGGTACTAACCCAAGTTGTGAAGGCTAACCACAGCTTACAACCCGCTAAAGACCCAATTGTGAAAAAACTGCTAATCATAAAGCTTTTGAGTCATCTGAACCCCGCCTCCATGGCTTTGTTCCAAAACACCATCCTATCTTCATCTGCTTGGTTGTGACAATTCACCTTTAATCTATTCTGAGGTAGCTCTTGCCAATTCATCGCAGCCCTATTTTCTGTGCATATCACTCCTTGATTGGCCAGAAGATCCGCCAATTTATTGGCCTTTCTTCGCACATGTTTAAAACTCACTGTTCGAAGGCATTATAAGTGACTCTGTATCCATTGAAAGACCTAGATCAACCTCCAATTTCTTGAGGATTTTTTTGGCTTTGTACTCCAGCGGATTCTCTTGACCGAGTTAATGATTAACTGAGAATCAGCTTCAACAATCACATTTTGGCGGTTATCCTGAACCAAGAAATCTAAACATTGCTCCATAGCCATTAATTCCGCCATATTTTTGGTGGCTCTTCCTAAATGGCAATAGAAGATGAAAATAATACTTCCATTTTCATCCCTTAACACCCCTCCATGACCAATCATGCCCGGGTTGCCTTTTGAAGCACCAACAATGTTGTGTTTCAAAAAATCCTTAGGGGGAGGATGCCATAAATCTAGCTCAGAATCTAGAATTAAAACCTTCTTATCCAGGCCCTGAGGAATAAGTCCCTGCAATCCAAGCTGATTGAGAATTCTCAATTCTGATGCAGAAGGTGGATTCTTTGGGAGATTTCTAACTATAGTGCCAACCGTCTCCTTAAGTTGTTTTAAGATCAGTTCATAAAAGCAATGGGATGGCTTCTTTTCATTCTTGAAGATTCTATTGTTCCTTTCTTTCCAGACATTCCAAATAATGAAGCTTGGCGTAAGAGCCCAAGCTGAGCCAAGAACTTCATAATCTGAAAAGTTTCTTCTCCAGTTGTTTAGGATGTTGATAATACTCCCTTTGTCCCTATCAATCTGTTGGTAGATGGTGGCAAAAAAATCCCACAACCTGGAGGCAAAAATGCAATTGTTGAGAAGGTGCTCCATAGTTTACTCTTGTGCTTCACAGAGCTAGCATCTGGAAGGCCCCAGTACACCCCTCCTCTGAATGTTATCCCAGGTCAAAATTTTCCTATGCTGAACCAGTCACACGAAGAGTTTAATTTTCATCCAACCTTGATGCCTCCATAGGTTTTGCTAAATCCTATCTGAAGCATGGGAATCCAAATCAAGGAGTATGAGTTTTGCTTCCTTAAGATTAAAGGCACCCTCATTGTTGTTGCCCCATCTCAGCTGGTCATGCCCCTCTGACACTGTTCTAACACTTTCATTAGTGTCTCAGCTTTAGCTTTCAGGGGGCTGTCATCCCTGAAATCAAAGTTCCTCCAAGTTCTCCATTTTCCTATACAGTTGGTTTGGTCCTGTTAGCTCCACTGATAAAGGGATCAAAAATGGATTCAAAACACTCCCAAAGTCTGCAAATCTGCTTAAAAACACGCCAAGGGATCCATTCATTCTCTTGAAATCTTCATTCTTATAAAAGGTCATCCGCCGATCGAAATAGTCGCAACTGGAAAGCCCTTGGAAGGGTGGCAACACACTATCGAGAGGCTTAAACACTTCAAAAGCTACAAAGAGAAAAACCTTTACGTAGGCGTAAACCCAACAATGCACAATCACCATCCGATCTAGCCGATCAATGGCCCAGATCTAATCGGCAGATCGCAGGTCGAGAAGACCAGGGGGTAGGGCCTTTACATTTAGCAATATGCGATTGCGATCAAATCGCATCCTTGTATCGCATCGGTGGAGGTAAGCTGGCAGGGTAAACATGGACCAAGTGCGACTGCGATTTGCAATCAGTGATGAAGGATCGCTATCAGAGGGCTCACTTCACATCGCAGGATCGCAAATCGGTGTATCACAGCAGTGCTTCACCAAGGTTCAGGGCCTTTCGCACATGCATATTTGCGATGCAATAACCAGACCCGACGGTTATATAACACTCTATTGCATATTATTTTAGGTTTGTGCTAAGGCCGTTTTCAGTGGTTTTTTGTGCATTTTCATTGCATGAGTGAAATACAAAGGGAAACCGGGTTTGCGATATGCGATAAGACACAGACCCAAAAGGGTCCTAGAACAAATATTTTATTAAGATTGAGGTCCGCAAGGGTAGCTTTTTCCCATTTTTTAATGTTTTTCCCACATGGTGAAATCCACAGAAAATGCACAGCAGCGGGCTTTGTGTGACTAGCGATGACAGCGATGGGCGGGATTTGGCAGTATTGCAGCGTTTTCGTTGTTTATGACCCAAACAACCACAATAACATAAAAACATTCATGGCTATCATCTAAAAGGGACCGGTGCAGGGATTTCATAGGCATGATAGCCACTCCATTGCAGGTTCAGGCGGCAAGCCATCCTTAGAGGAGTCTTGCAGTCATGATACATACCAGAAGAAGGATTCGGCGGAGAGACATCGGCTGGAAAAAAGAGCCCAGAAAGGGAAGGAGAAGGACCACTGCATGCCTCAACCCAAATCAAACAAAATCATGGAGCATTAACAGTCCTGTCAGCACAGCAGTCATCCTAACAAACATTATGGGGCAACTTTGGCACGAGAGAGCTCCCAGGCATCACAACAGGCTCCCCAAAATATCTGAATATGGTTATTCCTCTATCAGAAGAGGAAAACCTCTAGCTATGCCTGCCTATTGAGGGAATCAAACGGTTAAGGGACAGATCAGACAAGTCTAAGACTCTGAACCTTCTAGAGAGCTCAAGAGCATTGTAAAGGGCCTATAAAAGGTAGAAAACTACATGTAACAAAGGTTCAACTTCTAGAGACTATTGAGACTTTGCTAGTCAAGCTTCTCATCTTCATTCTAGCAATATAAGCTTCTTTTAATTATATGTTCAATTTTCATTTCTACTTTGTTCTAGGCTATGCCTGTTATGCATTTGTTCATGTGCTCTTGATATTTAGCATTAGAGGGGTTGTCATCCCACCTCTGTGTTGAAGTCTAGTATGTATCATTGAATGTGTTATGCATGTTTTTGTTTATTTAGTGCTAGGGATATGTCATCCTGTCTATGCCTTAGGAAATAGATTTGCATACCTTTTTACTGGTTACAGTCGGCCATCACATGGTCTTTTGTATCTGCTGGTGTGGTTAGTATTCTCCATATTCACCTAATCTACAAACTATTGAGCATTAGTGTTCTAAAGCCTTGTAAAGCTGAGGGTGTTCATGCATGTATTGAGTAAAAACAGAATTGAAATGGTTGTCTGGCTTGATCCAAACCATCTTTCATTCCAATAGTTCAAAGAACAATATTGAAGATTATATGTTACCAGGCATCTCCGAGCTGCAACCTAGGAGAGTTTCCTGGAGTGCTAACAAGCCCCAAAAATCTTTAACCTTAGATAACCCTTTAGTATTTGCCTCTGCCTGGAGGTTCTTGTTGCCATCTATCCTCCCAGAATAAAGCTAAGTCTCCCTCTCTAATTTCGTAAAAGTTGTATCTTTGAACTAAGCCCCTATTTTCCCAGGCTTTATTCCAAATCTGTGATCCCTTTATATTTCCATCCATCCTTATGTGATCATTATTTTTCCATGAGTTGGCATATTTGTCTTTCCAAATAATAGCCCACTGAGCCTCTGGTTCTTTTACCCAGCGCCACCATAATTTTGCCCCTAAAACATTGCTTAGAATCTCAGGATCATCCAATCCAAGACCCCCATGGTTTTTAGGTTTGCAGATTTTTTCCTAGGCTACCAAGGCCCATTTCTTCCTTTCTTCCCCCTTGCCCCAAAGAAAGTCTCTTTATATGGCTCTGAATTGTTGTAGGACTCCTTTAGATGTTGGGAGAGCTGATATCATGAAGACTAAGATTGACTATAGAACAGCCTTTGTAAGCACCAACCTACCAGCCAAGTTTTAGGATCTCATAGTCCATTTCCTAATTTTATCTTGCAACTTATTAATCATCGGCTCCCAAATGCTTTTGTGTAATGGTTTAGCAGTTAGAGGAACCCCCAAATATTTTGAGGGGCGAGTTTCCCTTAGAAATCCCAGAATTCTAGAGATGTTCCTCTGAATAGAAATATTAGTATTAAAGAAAAAAATCTTAGGCTTGGAGAGATTAACATCCATACCTGAAGCCATGGAAAAGTAACTTAGGATTTGTTTATACGCTAGAGCTTCTTTGACTTTGGGGACTCCCTGTAGCATGCTATCATCAACAAATTGTTGATGAGTCAAGGCCTGTCCATTATCAAAAAGTTGGAGACCTTTGATCTTACCAACTTATTTTTCATGCTTGATGGACCGACCCAGTCCTTCCATCATGAGGATGATGAGAAAGGAAGAGAGTGGGTCACCCTGCCTGAGGCCTCTAGAAGGAATAAAAGTCTTCGAGGGAGAACCATTAACCAGAATTGAAAAGCTGGAAGAAGTGACCAGGGCCATGACCCATCTCACCCAGTTGTGATCAAACCCAAAAGCAATAAGAAATTTCCTGATATAGGTCCAATTCAACTTATCATAAGCTTTGGCTATGTCTAATTGCATGATCATTCTAGCCTTTCTATTGCTAGTCATAGAGTGCACCACCTCATGTGCTTGAATGATGTTATTAAGAATTTTCCTTCCTTCCACATATCCAGATTTCTCCACAGAAACTAGGGTAGGAAGGAGAGGTTTAAGTATATTGACCACAACTTTTGATATTATCTTGTAAACCACATTGCACAAAGCTATTCGTCTAAACCTGTTAGGGGTTTGATCCAACTCCTGTTTACGGATCAGGGCTATGAAGGAGGCACTCAGCGCCTTCAAAATAGTTTTGTTCATCCTGGAATCTTCTACTACATTCAGAATATCCTGTTTGACAATATTCTAGCAAGCTTTAAACAAATCTACATTGAAACCATCCAGGCCTGGTGCCTTGCCATTCTGCATCTCTTTGAGGACCTCACTAACCTCCTCTTCAGTCACTGACCTGTTAAGGTTGAAATTGTCCTCTCTATACACCAATCTAAGAATATGTCTAGTGAAGTCCATGATGGAGTGTTCTCTAGCATAACATGTTTCCTTTGTTATACCTCAAAAGTGTTGAACTAGTACAGCTTCTATTTCTTCATAAGAACTGAGAATATTACCTCCCTTGTCCTTGATCGAAGAAATCCTACTATGAGCTCTATTTGCCATTGTGGATCTATGGAAAAATCTAGTATTACGTTCTCCTTCTTTCAGCCATTGAACTCTAGATTTTTGTCTCCAAAATATTTCCTCTTGTTTATATAAATTCTCCCAGTCATGATGATATTTAGTGACTTTATCACTTATGACTTTATCAAAGCCATCTGTGACAAGGGCTTGGTTGAGTTCCTGCAATTTACCTTCAATAGATTTTTTTTCCTCAAAATATTGTCATATTCATTCTTGTTCCAATATTTGAGCCTTAGCTTGATGTGTTTTAGTCTTTTCTGAAGAAGGAACATTCTTGAGCCCTGAATGTTCAAATCTTCAGACAACCATTTGGAAATATTGCTGATGAAATCTGGGTGGGAAAGCCAAATATTCTCAAATCGAAAAGGTATGTTCCTGGGGGTACCAATGCCCTGAACCTCCAGTTGAACCGGCCAGTGATCTGAGCCTCCAAAGGGTAAAACTTTTGCGACCATTTCCTTGTCATTGAGAATAAGGTCCTCTAAGATTATGAATCTGTCTAATTTTGAGGCCACCTAAGACTCTCCTCCTCTTTTATTGTTCCAAGTAAAGATACCATTACTCGTTACAATGTCCACTAGTTTCATATTATCTATAAAAGTTTTAAATGCCAAAGAGTCTTTACTTAGAACTCTGGTTCCCCCTTTTTTCTCTGAAAGTGATTTGATCATGTTGAAATCACCCCCCAATATCCATGGTATGCCTGTATGTCTGTCTCTGAGATCCTCCAGAGAATCTAGAAACTTGAGTTTTTCCTCCACTCTTTGGGGTCCATACACATTCGTGACTAGGTAGGTTTCCTTAGCTCCCACAGGCTGCATGACCACTGATAAATAGTCCCTAGATGCCTCAGCATCTATAATGCCAATTTTTTGGGGGTTCCAAAGAGTGAGTATGCCTCTTATTATATTCTCTTCTTTGATTTCCAGAAACTCAAATCGATTGAGCCATTTGCTATGAATCTCTTTTATTTTTTGAATGAAACGTTTAGTTTCCTAGATGAAGATCACATTCAATGTTGCTTGTTTCATTCTATGACTAATTAGTCTTTGCTTTATTTTACTTCCTAGACCTCTAATATTCCAAGAAGTGAACTTCATTATTAAAGATTTGTAAAGGAGTAGCTGGTTATGTCTTTCATCGTACCTGAATCTATCATTAGCTTTCCACATTCCATCAATAGCTCGTTCTGCTTTTTCCTGCCTCTTTTCTTTCCTGGGTTTCTAGGTGCTAATCTTGGTGTGGTTTTCAAAGCTTTCGCCCCTTCGCTGCCCTGCCTTTCCTTGCTTCTTTGCTTCTCTAGCCCTTTATTCTGAGTTTTCCATATGAACAGTTGCTAAACTCTATTGAACTCCTCTAGAGGTAACGAGTCTACCCCCTACCTGGTTCCTTGTTTCAAGAATCCTTCTAGATCTAAGTTCTCTTTGTCAAGAATTTCTTATATTTCCTGGTTCTCCATTTCTATCTCACTATGGGTCATTTCCTAGTCCATCTCTAATTTTGTATCACTCATCATAGTTTCTTTCTGCCTACTAATATCTTGTGTTTTTTCACCATCTATTGCATTCTTTTCTTCCATAACACTTCCTCCCTTTGCCTAATCTGCTTTTGTGATCTCTTCTTCCTCTTCTAGTACTTGGAACTTATTCTGACTGGCTTGTCACCCTTCTGTTTGATGTAGCTTCAGCCCCCTTTTGCCTCCTTTTCCTTTATGTACCACTTTGTGAAAGCTTTCAATCTCTTTCATGGTGTTAGATTTATTCATGTTTTCTATTTTACTGAGACGACAGTCTCTAAATAGGTGCCCATGCTCATGGAATTTGCGACATCTGAAAGGAATATGTTCATAATCCATTGTTTGTACCCATTCTTCATCAAATACTTCCAATATTACCTCATCCAGTAGAGCTTCAGAGAGGTCCATCTCCACACATATTCTAGCAAAGGAAGTATATTTTTCCCTTCTAGTGGCCTCAGAAGCTTTGACAAAATGCCCTAACTTATTTCCTATGGCAGTTAAGGATTGTGTTTGCCAGTAATCAATAGGTAGAGAGTAAAGTCTTACTCAAACCGGGACCGAGGTGAAAGTCTCACGCTCTGGGACAAAATTCATAATCCATGGTCGCATATAAAGGCCTACTGTTGCATAAAAGTAGGACCCTCCTTCAAACACCCTGTCCTTATCTTCAATATTTGCAAAGACCACACTAAAGAATCCCTTTGACCCAAGATGTAGGTCTATGCTTCCTTTAGGTTTCCAGTGGTATTTAATCCACATTTGTAAAGATTTTCAGTGGGCCATAAGCCCATGAATTTACAAATGATTGCATATGTCTGCATATGGTCCCTGTACACCTGCATAGTAGGATCATTTAATACTCTGGGTGTGATGGCATCTTTGGGTCTACATGGTCCCTTTTGTGCTTTGTCTTTTCTTCCCTTTTCCTTGCCTTCGTCCTCATTTTCTATAGTGCTATTATTCTCCCTTGATTTACTGCCATCTCGCTCCTCTTCATTGTTCCTTTTTCCTCCTTTTGAAAGACCTCGATCATGATCTATTGGTTTTTTACCTCTACTTGCCACAGCTTGCTTGTAGGAGGAAATGGAGCTCCCTCCTTTGCGTCCTTCCATGGAGAACAACCTCAGTAAAAGCCTGTTACCCTAGCTGATCGCCTACCCCTATTACCCTATCTGATCGCCTCTCAGAAAATGTTATTAATTCAACACCAAGCTCCATGTTTATTCCACATTCATTAACACTCTTTTTTCTTTATACTTTATTCCACAATGATTAATACTCTTTTCCTTTTTTCTTTATTCCACACTGATTAACCTTTTTTTATGCTTATTCTTGATTGATTAGATCAAAGATTAGGATTCTTTTCGAAAACCACAGCTTGCGCGATATATTTGATTTTACTTTTTTGTGCATTAAAGAGAGTTTATTATTACTATTAGCTTCAATTCTTTTTAAGAGTTTCGATAATACAATTAATTAAATTTCAAAGATATTGAAATGTTTGATTTCATTAGCTAGAGAATTTTAGCATGGGCAACAATATAATGGCAACAATTATTTGCCTGCTGAGAAAATAAGTAGAGAAACATTATTAAGAGGATATTGTAGAATATGATAAATTTTATTGTTATAATGTGTTTTTGTATTTATAAGTAAAATTTAGTGACAATAAAATATTTTGGTTATATTTATAAGTATACTATTTTTAGATTATGATTTTCAAAATTTTAATTTAATTATAGCTGGATGACAAAGATTTAATTTCCATATAATATTTTAGAATATTTTTAGTATTATACAAAAATTAAAGGTTGAGATTTATCTCCAAAGCAGTTATGTTCTTTTTGTCTTTTAAATTAAATTGATTAATTAAAAAAATATCATATGAACAAGTGTTATATAAAGTGACTTATGGGTTTTTTGGACATGTGGTGTTGATAAGTCATAGTATTGACGCATGATATTGTAACAAATTCTATTACTAATTAAGAATCTCCATGATTAATAGTCTTGTTCCATATTTTTTAAATGTATATATATTTTACATAATATATATTATATATATTTATAAATAATTAATAAATAATAGGGTAGCAATGTGTAAATAATGTCTTGTAAACATTTAAAATTTAAATTAAATAATTTTTATTTTTATTTTCCTTGGGTAGTTAAAGTAAATTTTAAAACTTGCTCAAGTTATCAATGGTTTTTGAGCTATAGGTTAATAAGAACCCATAGTATTCATGTGGAATAACCTATTTACCGAAGGAAATTAAACCAAGCTTGATCCATCTAACTTAGGATCTACCAAGCTTCTAGAAAGATCATATCTCTTCCAAACCTTTTTTAAAGTAAAAGAGATTTGATCCCTCTCTTTGTAGATCCAAAATTAAAATGGATCTAGGCTGGTTTTAAATAATTAATCCCTCTAGACACTTGGTAGATTGGTATTGATAGCACATGATATTGGCCCATGATGCCCAAAGGGAAACTCAAGTGGCAATCAGATGGTTATGAAGTAGTATGTCAACTATGAGATTCAAAGTTCAAATCCCCTTAAGTCAAATTAACAAAAAATAAAAAATAAAATTGTAACAAAATTTATTATATAGATCAAATTTATCAAAGTGAAAATTTATATGTAGAAACATTCTATAGCTAAATTAAGATGAATCTAAATTAGTGATTGATAACTACTCTCAAATTCAATATAACATTAACCCTTATCGAATTATGTAAAATAAAATAAAATAGAATAAAAAGAAAAAAAAATAATAATTAATATTTGATAGGCTAACACCATCAACCATCCATGAAATTTCTATTCACAACGCAATTAATGGATTTGTGCCCTCTACATCGACTAGTTCCCTCCCAATCCAAAATATAAATAAACATATAAAATCATTTTACATGCGCCATTGTCGCGTAGATATTCATGTAGGGAAGTATTTTACTATGCGAAGCAAAGTAAAATTATTCTTCCAAAGAGATTGAGTAATGGCAGGAAGTGGGAAATCATAAATGTAACAAATCAATTTTTTGCAGCCCTAAGGCATGTTGTGTCGGGTGTATTGCCAAGTTTCTCAACACCAGAAATTATGAGGGTTACTAGAGGAGCAACCTGCTATCCTAGTAATCACAACACACTAAAGTTTTAGGATGCCAAAGAGCGTGACACATTTGAAATATATATCTGTCCCGACAATGGTCTAACATATATAGATAAGAGAAAACATTGAATGGTTGTTTTCTTAATTTTATCATTAGTTTGATGATGGGTAATGGAGTCGGGTAACTAGTATTAATGTGTAGTGATGCCAGCCTAAGCTGCAAACACCATAATGATGCAGCCTAAGCTGCATATACCCACAATATGCAAATAAAATTGCATGTCATCTACATGTGTCTCAGGAATTCCAAATATTCCATACTTAGGAAAAATTCTCTTAACCTAAAGTTTTAACCAACGGAAATATAACATCTAATGAAAACCCACTATATGAAAGTTTAAGTCTTTAAGCGGAAATATATTCGTCTAACTATCCAAAGTTTAGACTTTAATAAACCTTTGAGCTCAACCTTCATAATATTTGGTTAATTTTTAACTTCCCCGCACATATTAACCATACCCCTTTTACTCTGATTTCAATTTAACCCAAACTTAAACCATAATTCATTATTTCCGCTTATTTCTATTATAATCTCCGTATAACAGAAATATTTCATAAACACACTTAAACATTACCTTTCCACCATTCTTCAAACCTTTTTCACATTTATCGATGCTCTCCTTAGCGCGTTAAATCTCTGCCATCAACCTCGTTCCTCGATCCGATGGTTATCGCATCACCCGATCATTAACTATCCTGGAGGATCTCCACTTTTGATTTGCTTCGTCCGATCCAACGGCTTTCGCGTCACCCGATCGCTAACAAGCCTGGATAATCTCCACCATTGATCAAACCTGCTCGATCCAACAACTATCACACAATCTCACGTGAAATTAAGCATGACCAATATCAGGTTGAGAACATGTGAGAAAAGAGGTTTTCTCTCTCCACCGTTTGCTACGTGTCAGCCACTATAGGTAATTGCGTGAAATTTTGAAAGACCGCTTACAACCTTTAGGGTGTGGGAGAAACTGCTTCTCGTCTTTGGAAACTTCCCACATGCTTAATAAGAAAATTAAAGAAACTCGGCTTGATAAAGGATTAACACTTAATCTCCGTCGTTCATCTTCTTCACTTTTTTTCACATGACTTAATCTTGGTTTCCTATGTCCCCCACTCTCGTTCATTGAGCTGGCTAATCCAACAATTGTCTCTGCTGCTACGTTCTTTTGTCTTTTACTATGTAATAGCCCATTCGCTTGACTTTCTTCCTATGTATTTGTTCTTGCCTTCTAGTCTTCACTTGTTCTGATTTCGATCTCCGCTCGCGCTTTTACGCTTCCTTCGTAAACCTTACACTTAGTCCTTCACTGTGAAGGTCCCCTCTAATACTGTGTGTGCACAACCACGTAACACACTCCTCTCTGCACCTCTTCTCTAGTTCTGCACACCTGCAACCTATGTTACGTAGAATTACTCTAGATCACACACAACTTATAATCCAATTACTCAACACATCACACGAACTCAAAATCAAGTTATCTGTATTAAATAACAAACATTTACACATGAATTTATTCCTCGGCCTAATCTTCTATATCAGTAGCCTTTCTCTTCTGCCCGTATGCCTCACTGAATAACTGAATGACTAATTGACTAACTGCCTCTCTACCTCTACCTATCTATGCCTTTTAGGCTTACATTTTTACAAAAGGTTTTGTTTAACCAATTCTGGTTTAGATCCTTAATCTGTTGAACTAAATCCTAAATATCCTCTAAGTCCACTTTTAACTCCAGCAATCCCTAAGAATCCTCTCTAATTCCACGAATCATGACACCACTTTCTAGTCTAAGACTTACAATTGATTTCCAACTCTCTCGTCATCACTCATCATCACTCATGTTCTCCTACATTCGAGAGAATTTACAAATATCCTCACAATATCTAATTAATTCCTATTCTAATCACTCAAAACATTAATAATTACATACATAGGAATCCAACTTCCTTGAAAACACAAGACCCCCTAAGTTAACTAGAACATAATGAAATTTCTGAGATGTATGCTCCTGCATCAGACTCCTAAGGTTAAAATAATCATGGTCTCCTGATTATGTGCTTCCGACCTTTGTCTTCTTGGATCCCATACTTTGTTCTGTAGTCTGTCTTTGGTTGCTTTTTTTGTTTGTTTTTGTTCTCCAGGTTTCCACACTTTATGTTGCTTTGCCCCACTAGCTATGCTTTCATAGTCTACTGCTATCTTTCCCTTTCTGCTGTTCCTTAGCCTTCTTATTGTTGTTTTCTTTCACAGTCTACTTCACCCTGTTCTACTTCACAAATGGAAACTTCCATTTCCAACTCAACTTCTCTGAGTTCTTCCACCAGCCACTTTACTTGCCTCTATTGTAGCCTTCTCTATAACTTAGACCATTTCACTGCCTTTTTCCTCAAGACCCAACCTTGTCTTTGGTTTTCCTCTAGTATCATCCTTAATACATTAAGTTTTTCTTTTAACTCTGCAATCTCCTTGTCACGCTCCTTTTGACTCATTCTTTTTCCATTTGCCTTAGCATCCTCCTTCTTCACTTTTCTTCTACTATGGTATTCCTCAGAACCTATGTTATCTCTATTATGACTATCAGTAGTCATCTTCTTCTCTATCTTCATGAATTCCTCACTCACTTACTATGAGCTGTACTAAAGCATCTACAACAGCAAGTCCTCCGTGCTACCACTTACCTCACCAAGCTTTCCTCTATACTTGATCTTTTAACAAGCATTGGGTTCTCTATTCTCTGGAACCACTTTGAGCACTTCTCTTTGCTCCTTCTAGGCTTCAACTCATCTACACCTTTTAAGAACACAACTATCCTCTTGTACTTCAATCACAAACGAAATACTAGGTTTTGACCGCCTCTTCTTCCACTCAGAAATTCTTACTAGCTTTCTTCATCCCTTAGCAATTCTACCCACATCCTTCATGGAATTTCCTTTATGATATTTTTGTGAGATGCCACAAAACCTCTGCAGTAAAAAGTCTCCTTCTTGCTACACATGCCTCACTAAGCTTCTCTCCTCTGAGCTCAGTCTTTTGGCATCTCTCTGGTTCTTTCCTTTGGAACCAATTGAGCACTCCTTGCTCTAGGTTGCTGCAATCTTCTCACCTTCTTATGCCACCACCTTCAAGACCTTCACATGATCTTGTTCTACCATTCACCTGCACTTTGAAGGGATTTTTTTCTGTTTCTTTGCATCTACAAATTCTCCCAATATTCTGCTACACTTTATCTTTGTGCGCCTATTGTTTTTCAGATTTAAAATCTGATCTCCTCTTGCCTACATACATACCTTCAAAACGTAACTTTGTTCTAAGTTTCTCAAATAATTCTTATGCACAAAATTTCCTTATTCTGCTCTAATACCAAATGATGCCAACCTAAGCTGCAAACACCATAATGATGCAGCCTAAGCTGCATATACCCACAATATGAAAATAAAATTGCATTTCATCTACATGTGTCCCACGAATTCCAAATATTTCATACTTAGGAAAAATTCTCTTAACCCAAAGTTTTAACCAGTAGAAATATAACATTTGATGAAAACCCAATTTATCAAAGTTTAAGTCTTTAAGCGGAAATATATTCGTCTAACTATCCCAAGTTTAGACTTTAATAAACCTTTGAGCTCAACCTTCATAATCTTTGGTTAATTTTTAACTTACCCACGCATATTAACCATACCCCTTTTACTCTAGTTTCAATTTAATCCAAACTTAAACCATAATCCATTGATTCCACTTATTTCTATTATAATCTCCATATAATAGAAATATTTCATAAACACACTTAAACCTTACCTTTCCGCCATTCTTCAAACCTTTTTCACATTTATCGATGCTCTCCTTAGCACGTTAAATATTTTCCATCGATCTCGTTCCTTGATTCGACGGTTATCGTGTCACCCGATCATTAACTATCCCAGAGGATCTCCACTGTTGATATGCTCCATCTGATCCAACCATTGTCGCATCACCTGATCGCTAACAAGCCCATACAATCTCCACCATTGATCAAACCCACTCGATCCAACAAATATCGCACCATATCGCGTGAAATTAAGCACGACTAATATCAGGTCGAGAGCACACGAAAAGTGGTTTTCTCTCTCCACAGTTTGCTACATGTCAACCGCTAAAGGTGATCGCGTGAAATTTTGAAAGACCGCTTACCACCTTTAGGGCACGCAAGAAACTGCTTCTCATCTTTGGAAACTGCCCACGTGCTTAATACGAAACTTAAAAATACTCGGTTTAATAAAGGGTTAGCACTTAATCTCCATCGTTCATCTTCTTCACTTTATTTCACGTGACTTAATCTTGGCTACCTATCTCCCTCACTCTCGTCCATTGATCTGGCTGATCCAACGATTGTGCTCAACTACTACGTTATTTTATCTCTTATTGTGTAATAGCCCATTCGTTCGGCTTTCTGCTTGTGTATTTGCCCTTGCCTTCCGATCTTCACTTGTTCTGATTTATATCTTCGTTCACGCCTTTATGCTTCCTTCGTAAACCTTTAGGTTTTAGGAAAATTTACACTTATTCCTTCACTATGAAGGTCCTCTCCAATACTATGTGTGTGCAACTACGTAACACACTCTTCTCTGCACCTCTTCTCTAGTTCTGTACACCTACAACCTATGTTACGCAAAATTACTCTAGATCAAACACAACTTATAACTCAATTACTCAACACATCACATGAACTCATAATCGAGTTATCTGTATTAAATAACAAATGTTTACACAAGAATTTCTTCCTCGGCCTGATCTTCTATATCTGTGGTCTTTCTCTTCTGCCCATAGGCTTGACTAACTGACTAACTGACTGACTGAATAACTGCCTCTCTACCTCTACCTATCTATGCCTTTTAGGCTTACATTTATACAAAAGGTTATGTTTAACCAATTCTATTCCAGATCCTTAATCTGCTAAACTAAATCCTAAATATGCTCGAAGTCCGCTTTTAACTCCAGTAATCCCTAAGAACCCTCTCTAGTTCCATGAATCATGACACCACTTTTTATTCTAAGTCTTACAATTAATTTCCAACTCTCTCGTCATCACTCATCATCTCTCATGTTCTCCTACATTCGAGATCATTTACAAATATCCTCTCAATATCTAATTAATTCCTATTGTAATCACTCAAAACATTAATAATTACACACATAGTAATCCAAATTCCTTGAAAACACAAGACCCCATAAGTTAACTAGAACCTAATGAAATTGCCGAGTTGTATGCTCTTGCATCACAGAGCCAAGTCCGACTAGAACTATGTATCATATGGGTCATTATTACTGGCCGGAGAGGATCCAGACTGACCACTGATCATCTCAAGGAATTTATTTTTCATAATAAAAATAATGTTTACTAATAATGATGTCTTTAATACTTTGTAGAATATACAAATGCACATACTACATTGCATGATAATCTCATATTTATTTTTTCATGATGGGTGAATATGATGATTATTTTTTAAACAAATGTTAAATGTTATATTATTATGAATGGATGTCTATTAACATTTATCAGAATATAATGAAAACATTTACAAAAGAATAAGATTTAAAATTTGTAAGAGAAACAATAAGTTTCTAAATCAACATCAACCATTTTTAAGAAATTAAAAATATCACATATAACTGAAACATTTTCAAAACATTCAAAATATTACATATAACAGAAATATTTTGGAAAAATTAAAAAATATTTATATAAAAGAACAAAATGAAAACATTTACAGAAACACTCAAGGACAATACTAGCAGCTCTTAACTCAGCTTCAGTCATCGCAAGAGCACAATAAATAAACTTAGACACCTAACAGTGAACATTCACTACATACAAAATTATGAAGACAAGAAGAAACATAGCTGAAAGAAACTTAAATGCAGAGAACAACAACTACAATTATTTGATTACACAACCAAGATTATACAACAAAACATCGAGAGTGAATTGTCTTTCTCGGCTCAACATATGTATCTATGAAAAAATTAATGCTAGTTACAGTAATTAAAATATTATTTTTTTGGAGGCGTTGCTACCTTTTCGTTTTTGCAAGCGGTGGCGACTTCGGGAAGTTTGAAGAGCCAAGGTAGTGGAAGTGATGGTGACGGTTGATGTGAAATGATTATTCCTACATTCTCCCCCTTAATTATTTCACAAAATGAACAAAACTTTGCTATTAAAAATGTCATTACATCATGCATAACCCTATGTTTTCCTTGTGAGTTTCAAAAAAATATTTTCCCAAGGGTTTTGTAAATATGTCTGGAAACTGGTCTTCTATCTACAGAACTCCATACATATTTCATTATTTCTTACTAATTCTCGAATGAAATGATACCTCATATCAATATGTTTACTCTTCCTATGGATAACATGATTTCTTGGTAATGCAATAGCATATTTTTTGTCACAGAAAATATGAGTGGGGCCTTTATGTTCATGCAACAACTCTTTCAAAATTATTCTCATCCACAGTTTGACATGTTGTTGTTGTGTCTGCAACATACACTGCTTCAGCTAACAATAGAGTCACAATGGATTGCTTCACTGATGCCCATGAAACTATACCTGAACAAAAATTGAACACATACCCAGATGTGCTCCTCATGTCATAAATATTGCCTACAAAATCACTATCTGTATATCCAATTAGTTTAAAATCTAAATCAGATACATACAGGATACCATAATTTCTTGTTCCAGCAACATATCTTAAAATCCTTTTTCCAACTAGCCAATGGATACTCTTTGGAGAATCCATGAATCTGGAAATTAAACTTGCACCAAACATTATATCTAGCCCTTTTCAGTCAAATACATAAGACTTCCAACGAATTGTTTAAACAAGGTTGGATCAATATTTGAACCATGATCATCCTTACTGAGTTTTGTACCAATTGCAATTGGGGTTACAACTAGCTTACAATTTTTCATCCTGAACGTTTTCAATATATCCTTCGCATACTTAGATTGACAAATGAAAATACCATTTTCAGATTGAGTTACTTCAATACCAAGAAAATATTTCATTAGGCCTACTCAACCATATCAAATTCTATTTTCATGCTTATCTTAAAATCATCTATTGGGAGATCTCGAGTGAAAATAAAATCATCAACATATAAGCACACAATCAAAATTTTACCATCCTCGTTTACTTTTGTAAACAAAGTTGGCTCACTTAGACTACTGATGAATCCATTATTATTCAGATATTCATCAATTCTATTATACCATACTCGGGGTGATTGTTTCAATCCATATAATGCTCTCTTTAATTTGTAAACTTTATCTTCTTGACCATCAATTTCATATCCACGAGGTTGTTTTACACAAACCTCTTCCTCCATAAAACTATTTAAAAATGCAGAATTAACATCCATCTGATATATTTTCCATTTATTTTGTGCAGCAATAGCTAATACCATTCTTACTGTGCCAAGTCTAGCTACAGGTGCAAATGTTTCATTATAATCAATATCAGGTTGTTGATTGAACCCCTGAGCTACAAGTCTTGCTTTATGTTTTTCAATTTCACCTTTAGCATTCACTTTAGTTTTGTAAATCCATTTAACACCTACAATATTTTTACCTTTAGGAAAATTACAAGTTCCCAAGTATTGTTTCTTTCTATAGCATCAATGTCTTCATCCATGGCTTTTATCCAAACTTTTTATTTCACAACTTCATCAAAATTTACTGGATCACATGCAAGTAATGCAAAATTTGAAACTTGATCTATTTCATCATTTTCCTCATACAATTCCTTTAAGCTTCTAGTCTTCTAACCTTTAATTTTATTCTTCAATGTAGCTATTGTAGGATTAGATTCATTACTTACCTCTGATCCTGTTGTTTTTTGTCGACCATAACACGATGGTTTGCTATGTTCATGATTTCTCGGTGTTCTAAATTGTAATGAACTGACTCTTGGTGACTGGCTTGTTGGCATGCTTGCAGCATGTGTATATGGAATTGGCTGTCCACTTTGTGTTTCTTGCTCATCTTCATTATCATCTCCATGAGATAATATCGTTGTCTCTACAACAGATTTATCTATGCTTCCATCCCAAGCTTCTTCTTCCTTGAACTCAACATCTCTACTGATAATATATTTCTTGGTGATGGTATTATAAAGTATATATGCTTTAGACTCGTCACTATATCCAATAAAGATACATTTCTCACTTCTATAATCTAACTTCTTTCTCAATTCTTTAGGAACATGTGCATAAGCAATGCAACCAAAAATTCTTAAATGAGATATATGACAACTCTTACCATTCCATGCTTCTTCGGGAACTCAATCCTTCATGCTCTTAGTTAGACTTATGTTAAGAATATAAACATCACAAGCTACTGCTTCTTCCCAATATTCATTTGATAGATGTTTTTCTTTCAACATACTTCAAGCCATATTCATAATAGTTTGATTCTTCCTTTCAGCTATTCCATTTTATTGTGGAGTATAATGTGCAATAAACTACCTCTTGATTCCACATGATTGAAAAAACTCAATGAAATATGTTAGCATATATTCACCACCTCTATCTGATCTCAAAATTTTAATATGATTTCCACTTTCCTTTTCAACCATAGATTTAAATCGTTTAAATACAAAAAATGCTTCAGATTTCTATTTCAGAAGATACACCCATGTTTTTCGACTGTAGTCATCAATAAAATTCAAAAAGTAAACATTACCAACCCAAGGAGGTGTTTGCATTGGTCCACATAAATCTATGTGAACAATATCCAATGGAGTTCTCACCCTGTACGAAACTCTAGATACAAATTTTTTTCTATGATGTTTTACAAGTATGCAACTTTCACATGAGCTCATCGGTTGTTGAATACTGGGTAACCCTTTCATCATCTATTTCTTCTGCAGCAAACCTAGTCCACCAAAATATAAATGACCATATCTTAAATTCCATAACCACAATTCATCAAAATTCTTAGTTTTGTAAGCATTCAAGGAGGAAGACAATTCATTTCTCATTATAAGAGGAAACATCCTATTCTTTGTCATTTCTACTCTTGCTATTAGTTGCTTACTTGGGTGTTTGTCAATGATAGTACACACATTATTCTTGAAGAACACTCTATACCTTTTCTCTATCAATTGTCCAATGCTCAATAGATTACATTTCAAGCTAGGTTCATAATAGACATAATCAATTATTCTTCTATCACCATCTATAATATAAACAAAAATTATTCCTTTGCCTTTAACACATACCTTAATATCATTACCCAACTTGAATTCAGACTGAATACTGGTGTCTAGATTGGAAATCAAATCTTTGTTTCCAGTCATGTGATTGTTGCAACCTCTATATCAAAACCAACTATCATTCGAACATTCTTGAGTCACGTTACAAGTCATAAACATTGGCTTCTAATTGTCTTCAAATTCTTCTGAGATGTGTGCAAATTGCTTACCAATATTTGCCTGCCTTTTCAAACACTTAATAGAAAAATGGCCATATCTTTTACAATAATAACATTGAACTTTAGACATATCATACCTTTGATTTCCTCAATGTTAGGTTATATTGTAACTCCCCCTTAAATTAGGAGGACGTTGCTGATATTTTCCTTTATGATCATAATTATCTCGCGGACGTCTTTGATCAACTACTCTGCCACCTCGTCCTCTATTACTCGATCTTCCTCTACCTCTTCCTCTATGAAAATGAAGTTGAGTTTTGAAGACATTCTCCAACATGCTATCATCATAACTTGACATCCTGGATTCATGTGAAATCAACGAACCAGTCAACTCTTCAATTTTCATTTGACTTGTGTCCTTGAACTATTCTATCGATATAACAATCACTTCAAATTTCTTTGGCAAACTTCGAAGGACTTTCTCTATCACCCTCTTGTTTGAGAGGTATTCTCCATATTATCACCATTGATTAACAACACTCATGACTTGAGTCATAAAAGCATCCACAATTTCACTGTCTCTCAGTTTTAGATTTTTGAAATCTCTTCTCAAATTTTGCAACTCGACGTTCTTTACTTTCGCTACACCATGATAACAGGATTCAAGGATGTCCCACACCTTCCTCGAAGATTCTGCATTTGATACTTTTGAAAGTATCACGTCATCTAATCCTTTTTGAATAAGGTCAAGAACTTTATTGTCCTTATTTTTGTTTTCTCTCAACAACGTTCGTTCAACATTTGTAAGAGCCTAATCCAAATGGATCCTAGAATTCTCTCTAAGTCTTCAAAATCTCTTAAAATCATGCCAAAATCAAAACAAATGCATGGGAAGAGCCTTTAAAATGGTAGAAAGACACTATTGGGAGGAAAAAGTACATAGAAAACATCAAAAACAGAGCTATTGGTGGTGGCAATAGTGAATGCACAGAAGTCGTCAGATCTAGCCAATCAACGGTCCAAACCCGATCGGCGAATCGCAATCAACGAATATCGGCAGAGTCCACATAGGACTTGCGGTGGCGATCGGCGAAGACCACATAGGAGATGCGATGGCGATTGGCAGAGTCAACAAGGATCGTCAATCAAGTGCGCAGATCAACGGCCCATGTTGCATCGCAGAATCGCAATCGGTAAACACCAACGGGGTGAGATTATACATATACATATGTGCGGTGCGATTGACCGGACCTGATAACATTATAAACTATATTATATATATTTTGAAGTTTGAGAAATGCCAAATTCCTTTGTATTTTCATATTTCATTTATTAAATGAAATACAAAGGATGAAGTGTCGATGCAATAAGCCGGACCCGCAAGGGTTCCTTAAGGCTATTGTATGTTATTTCAGATCCGTCATAAGCCATCTCTAAGTTATTTTTACAATTTTAATGTATTTTAAAAAAATACAAAGGAACATGTCATTGTGATAAGCGACAATGACTTATAGGCGAACCCAATAGGAGAATAGGGCGCAATTATGAAGATTTGAAGTTGGGTGAATAGTGTTTTTGGTCGATGCATTACTCTGTGTTAACAGAAAGCGGTCGTTTCAGGGATTCCAAAGGCCTAAGGCACTCTTACGTTGTGAAATAGGTGGCCACCTCCCCTTAATACATTATAGAATGATTTTTTAACGCTAGAAGATGGATTCAAGTGGACAGAGGCTGGGAAGACAGAAAGCCAAGAAGGAGAAATGAACAGGCAGAGCAATTTGGCTTTAAAGCCATAGAAAACAGAACAAAGAGGTAGGCAGTCCCAAGACAGAGCCAAGACAGAGCTAGAGAGTGATTGAGAGAGTCTGTGTACTCATAGAGGCTTGAGCGGTTCAAGCAAACTCTTGCTATTGTATCTGTTGCGTGTTGAGTCTCAAATTGAGCTCACATTGTTGTAAAAATCTGTTTAAAGACATAATAGAGAGGCCACCACTGAAGGCTGGACCAGGAGATGTAGCCCAGGAGTATTGGGTGAACTCCCCAGGAGTATTGGGTGAACTCCTTATATATTTGTTGTGTTTATATGTGTTTATCTATTATAGTCTTTTACTGCTTCATTGCCTATGTATTTTGCAGTCTTATCAATCCATTGCATAGAATAACATAGGAAAATCCATGCACATATGTTTGTAGTAGCTTAATATTTGTTTAAGATCTCATTATCAGATCAAGTGGTATCAGAGCCTTAGGTTGCTAAGGTTAGACAAGGTTGTGCTGGATTGATGAATCATAACTAGGTCAAAGCTCAAATTAGGAGAAGAAAAACTAGTTGAAGCTAACCTAGAAATAAGAAGAGTCTATCCTAGGAGGAAAATGGTAGAAGAAAATCCCTTGGAATCAGACTCTCAGTTCATGGACAGTTTCATGACCATTAGAGCCATGGTAGAAGAGATGTATCAAGAATTTAAGAAAGGTAGAAGTGGAGACTCTTCAACCTCCAAATAGGACAAAGGAATAGAGAAATCTCTTCTAGATGGTCATTCTGAAGGCAAAGGGAAAGTAAAAGAGGCTCCTCTATCCACACCTCCTGATAGCCCTAAAAATAAAAAGAAGAAAACATATTTGATTAAGTTAGATGTAAAATTTGATTTGCCAATATATGATGGAGAATTAAATGCCAAGAAGCTAGATAAGTGGATTAAACAGATTGATGTGTATTGTAGGGTGCAGAATATTGATTCAGACAGGAGTAAAATTTAGCTGGCCAGCCTACGCCTTGGAGGAACTGCCTTGGTATGGTGGGAAGCCAGGACACAAGCTGACTTGAAGAAGCATGGTAAGATTATTTCTGTCTGGAGTGAATTTGTTTATGCCATTAAAAAACAATTCTATCCACTAGCTTATATGCAACAAGCTATGATGAGTTGGCAAACTCTTCACCAATTAAAAGGGAAAAGTGTACAAAGCTATACCCAATAATTTAGAAAAAGAGATTTAATTCTAGGCATTTCTTTAGACTCACCTAAAATTTTGTTGAAGTATATAGGTGGTCTACACATCTATTTTAGGCACACCATTCTCATGTTTAACCCTACTAGCATAGATGAGGTATATGTTCAAGCTACACATCTAGAGGCTAGAGGCAAGAATGTGAACCCAGATATTGGGGGATCATCAAAACCCACTGCAAGCAAAAACAAGGAAAACAGGAAGCAAAAATGGAAAGAGAGGAAGGAAAATGTTGTACAAAAAGACAAACCTTCATGCACTCAGTACAAGAAGGATGGACATGATGATGAACATTTTTAGTCTTTGCATCCGAAGCTGAAACCCAAGAAGTTCAATGGCAAGAAGAAGAATACTATTGCTGCTATACAGAAAGATTTGGGGTCAAACTCAGGTGATGAAACAACAACCACAGCTATAGGTATAAAAGGTAAAACTTTTGAAGCATCTACTAGTAATTTTGCACAAACTATTGATAGTGAAGAAAATGAGAGGAAAAGACATGAGATTTTTCATAATAGAGTTATTTCCAAGCATCAAAATATTGATACTTTATTTGATAGTGGCCCACAAGTAAACTTGATTTCTGAAGCAATTGTAAAGAAATTGGGACTACTAACCACACCTCACACGAAGCCATATCCATTAGGTTGGGTATGTGATAAAGCGAAGCTACAAGTGACTAGACAATGTATACTTAGGTTTTCTTCTGGGTCAACATTTGTAGATGAGGTTGAGTTAGATATCGTCCTCTTGGGTATATGTCGAATTGTTTTAGGAAGTCCTTATTTGTATGATAGAAAATATATTTTCTATAGAGCTGAAAATAAGTATCAACTCATTAAATATGGAATGGAATATATTGTAAGAGCTCATAAACTAAAGAATAATTATACTCCCATAAACTTAGGGTAGATGAAAATAATTGCAAATTCATGCAAGCAATTTTTACTAATGGTTGTAAAGGAAGAAAAACCTGATAAAACCAATGTATTTGAAGGCTATGATGCTAAAAAGCAAGCTGATTTAGAAAAAGTTGTTTCAGAATATGATATCCTATTTCAAGAACCTAAAGGTCTGCCACCCAAAAGGGAAATTGTACATGATATTAATTTGTAGCAAGATGCTGCATTGCCTAACATCGGAATGTATAGGTTATCTACTTTAGAGAATGCAGAGATCAAGAAGCAGGTACAGGAGCTGCTCGAGAAAGGGTTCATAAGACCAAGCACATCACCATGCGGATCTCGAATCGTGTTGGTGAGGAAGAAAGATGGTTCGTGGAGGATGTGCATTGATTACCAAGCACTGAATAAAATAACGATCAATAATTGTTATCCTCTTCCTCGCATTGATGATCTATTGGATCAGCTAAAGGAAGTTGTTTACTTTTCCAAGTTGGAATTGTGTAGTGGTTACCATCAAGTTAGAGTAGCAGTGAAAGATGCATGGGATACTGCTTTCAAAACAAAGCAAGGGTTGTATGAAAGGCTAATTATGCCTTTTGGCTTAACTAAATGCTCCTACCACTTTCATGAGAGTTATGAATGATGTAATCATGCCTTTTATTGATGATTTTGTAATTGTATATTTGGATGACATTCTTGTTTTTAGTAAAACATGGGAAGAACATGTGAAGCATGTAAAGCAGACTCTAGATGTTTTGAAAAAAGAAAATATCTATGTTAAATTATCAAAATGTGAATTTGGAAAAACATCTTTGAACTATTTGGGTCATATAGTAGGGGTGGTGAATTGAAGATAGATCCCTCTAAGGTTGAATTCATTGTAAACTGGCGTAAACCCAAATCTGCTACAGAAGTTAGAAGCTTCCTAGGAGCAGCACAGTATTGGAGAAAGTTTATTGCTAACTTTTCCTTAATTGCAGCTCCCTTACATGCTTTAACAGGATTAAAAAAGGTGTTTCAGTGGGGAGGCAAACAGTAGAAAGCCTTCGACACCTTGAAATAAAAAATCAGTACAACATTAGTACTAGCATTGCCAAATATTCAAAGACCATTTGAGATCAAAACAGATTCCAATGACTATGCCATGGGAGCAGTGTTGATGCAACATGGTAAACCCATATGCTACCATTCTGAGACATTTAATTTTGCAGTAGTTAATTATCCCACATATGATAAAGAATTGTATGCATTAGTACAGAGTGTAAAAAAGTGGAAACATTACTTAATGGGCAAAGAAACAGTTATACATATTGATCATCAACCACTTTAGTATTTGCACTCACAAAGTAAATTGCAGCAATAAAGATAGTATAGGTGGATAGGTTTCCTACAACAGTTTCATCTAGTCATTAGATTTAAAAAGGGCATACACAATAAATTTGCAAATATTTTGTGTAGACCAATTATAAATTCATCTACTATACTTAAGCATAACTTAGTAATGCATGAAAGCTACATTTAACAGTATGCTCAAGATATAGATTTTAAAGATGTATATTCAACTTTATGTCATGGCAAAAAAGTAGAAGAATTGGACTATTATGTTAACGACCAACTCTTGTAACATTTGGGAAGGCTATGCATTCCACAAACTGAAAGAGTTAACATAATTAGGGAAGCACATACTTCTATGATATCAGGTCATTTTGGTGTAAGTAAAATAGTTGCACAGTTGCAAAGATTCTGTTATTGGCCAAGAATGCATGAAATAGTTTCTAGATATATTAAAGGGTGTACCATGTGTGCTAAAAGCAAGCCCAACAATAGAAAATTAGGCTTGTACACTCCACTTCCAGTCCCTTCTCATCCTTGGGAAAGTGTTTCCATGGACTTTGTTGGGGGATTGCCAAAATCTAGAAAAGGTCATGGCTATTTATATGTTATTGTGGATAGGTTCAGCAAAATGTGTATTTTAATACCATGTAATAAGCAGATTACAGTTGAAAAAACAATGAAATTGTTCTTTTAGCATTTCTGGGTGCATTTTGGGTTACCCACTTCCATATTATCTGATCGAGACTCCTGATTTGTTGGGAAGTTTTGGTCAAATCTGTGGGAATTGATGGACACCAGACTAAAGAAGAGTACAACATTTCATCCACAAATAGATGGCCAAACAGAGGTGGTCAACAGGACAGTGATCCAGTTGCTCAGGGGTTATTACAATAAGCATCCCAAGCTTTGGGATGAACATTTATGTTATGTGCAACATGCTTACAACCGTGCTAAGCATTCTTCTACACAAAGGTCTCCTTTTGAGACTTGTTTTGGTTTTATACCAAGGTATCGCTTGGATTTTGTCTTTGAAAAATACATAGCGGTTGATGGACACAACGATGTGGAAAAGCAACCTGGTTCATTGAACAAATCCAAGAAATTCACCAGGCAGTGCAAGAACAGCTGGAAAAGAGCTAAGCCAAGTACAAGGCAAGGCATGATAAGCATCGCATGGAGCATAGCTTCCATGTTGGTGATCAAGTTTGATGTATATCAGCAAGGACGGAATGCAAGGTGAAGGAAATAAGATGAAGCCAATAAGGTATGGGCCTTTTAAGATAATTTAGAAAGTTGGTGAGAACGTTGCGGGAAATGCAGAAAATTTAAGATTGTTTGAACCTTCATTAATTGAGGATCCCGAAGAGAAAATTCAATTGCCTTCTATTGATGATCTGTTGCTTGAATATCTCAATGACTTGCAGGAAGATATAGTTCTAGACAGGAGGGTGAGAACCACGCTCAGAGGGGATGTCGAGTACCTAAGAGTCGGACTCAAAGGTTCAAAACCCAACAGTACAAAATGGATAGAGATTGGGCAAGTGAGAAAGTTGTATCCTCACTTGAGCGATGCTTGAAAACCAACTTTTGGTGGTCCAAAATCCTTTTTTAGTGGGAATGCATGATCCAAATGGATCCTAGAATGCTCTCTAAGTCTTCAAAATCTCTTAAAATCATGCCAAAAATCAAAGCAAACGCATGGGAAGAACCCTTAGAATGGCGGAAAAACACTATCGGGAGGCAAAAATACATAGAAAACATAAAAAACAGAGCTATGGGTGGTGGCAACAGTGAATGCATAGGAGCCATCGGATCTGGTCGATCAACGGTTCATTTCCGATCGGTGAATCACAATCGGAGAATATTGGTGAAGTCCATATAAGGCTTGCGATGGCGATCGGCGAAGACCTCATAGGAAATGCGATGGCGATTGGCGGAGTCAATGAGGACCGTCGATCAAGCGCGCAAATCGACAGCCCATGTTGCATCGAAGAATCGCAAACAGCAAACACCAATAGAGTGGGGCTTATACATATACATATGTGCGATGTGATTGACCAGACCCGATAACATTATAAACCATATTATATTATATATATATTATATATTATATATATATATATATATATATATATATAATTAAGTCCAGGAAACACCAAATCCTTTGTATTTTCAATATTTTCATTTATTAAACGAAATTCAAAGGATGAAGCACCGATGCGATAAGCTAGACCCGAAAGGGTTCCTTAAGGCTATTGTATGTTATTTCAAATCCATCATAAGCCATTTTTACATTATTTTCACAGTTTTAACATATTTTAAAAAATACAAAGGAATAGGCCATTGCGATAAGCAACAATGACTTATAGGCGGACCTGATATGAGAATAGGGTGCAATTATGAAGATTTTAAGTCCCGGTGAACAATGTTTTTGGCAAATTCATTTCTCTATGTTAACATAAAGCAGCAGTTTCAAGGATTCCAAAGGCCTAAGGCACTCTTACGTTGTGGAATAGGTGGCCACCTCCCCTTAATACATTATACAATGATTGTTTAATGCTAGAAGAGGGATTCGAGCAGACAAAGGCCAGGAAGACAAAAAGCCGAGAAGGATAAATGAACAGGCAGATCAGTTTGGCTTTAAAGCCATAGAAAATAGAACAGAGAGGCAGGCAGTCCCGAGACAGAGCGAAGACAAATCCAGAGAGCGATTGATAGAGTCTGTGTACTCAGAGAGGCTTGAGAGATTCAAGCAAACTCTTGTTGTTGTATTTGTTGCATGTTGAGTCTCAAATTGAGCTCACACTATTGTAAAACTCTGTTTGAAGACATAATAGGGAGGCCACCACTGAAGGTTGGATCAGGAGATGTAGCCCAGGAGTATTGGGTGAAATCCTTATTAAACATGTTGTGTTTATATGTGTTTATCTATTATATTCTTTTACTACTTCATTATTTGTGTATTTCGCAGTCTTTTCGATCCATTGCATAAAATGACATAGGCAAATCCATGCACATATGTCTATAATACCTTAATAGTTGTTTAAGATCTCATTATTAGATCAGAGCCATCTCTGTTGCCTCATTAGCAGGCTCGAGATACCCATCAATAAAAAATCCCCAAAGATCATGAGAACGTAACAATGTTCTCATTTGAATAAACCAAGAATCATAACTTTTCTCCGTTAAAATAGGAATTGACTGAGTAGTATTAGTATTGGATGCCATCTCTCACAAATAATTGAAATCTTCAGATAAAAAAAATAAAAAATAAAAAAACTCTCACACTATAATACTTTCAATTCCTTTCCAATACCCTTCCAAAGTACCCTTACAAATACTTTGGTCAACCTCTTTTAAAAAAACAACTTTAAAATGCCCTTTTTAACTTCCTTAATAAACCTTTTATGAAAAATACTTTAGAACACCCTTTTAACTCCCTTAATAAAACATATAAATCATTTTTTTTAACAAACTTCAATGTGACTTCAAATGAAATTGGCTCTCAAACTTTGCAAAGGACTTTGAAAAAAACAATTATCCACACTGTTGAAAGATGTGTACACAATGCGGATTTACCTCACTACTTGGTAGAATGCAAATTGCAGATCCACTTCACCAAATTTCATACATAATTGTTCTTTAGTCTGGTCTGCCACATCACAGAACTGCTCGAAACACCTTTGCAGCTCTGTTGAACTCATCCACCCAACTCCTCAGTCTTTCACACTCCAATACAATTGGTTTCAATGCAACATTAAACAACTCCAACTCCACTTTGCAACAATCTCTTAACAATACCAACTATTTCGGTCACAAGTAATCCAGTTCTATTTATCCTCACACATCAATGAATTTCAGGGACACAACAATGGCTTCTCATTGAATCTCACGGAATAAAGACTTCCAACAAACTCCAAATTGGCTCTAATACCAGATGAAAGAAATACAAAGAACAACAGCTACAACCACTTGATTACAAAACCAAGATTACACAACCAAAAACTGAGAGTGAATTTTCTTCCTCAGCTCATCATATGTATTTATACAAAAATTAATATCAGTTACAACAATTAAATATTAGTTTTTTGGAGTTGGTGCTTCCTTGTTGCTTCTACGGGTGGTGAGGTGGTGGTGACTTCAGGAATTTTGAAGAGCCAAGGCGGTGGTAGTGATGGTGACGACAGATGTGAAATAATTATTCTTACAATAGCCTCAAAATAGCAAAGTCCCGAAACTTTCCAACAACCCAAAAAATGTAACTTCCATAACTACTGAAGGAGCTCACTTGTAAAACTTAAGCTTGTATGCAGTTTTGTACCATCAATACTGTGAGGATAATCTTAATTCTATATTATACTTTAAATCAAGAAAAATATTAGGGAGCTATAAATTCTTTAGACTCGGGTTAATTACTGTTTTAGCTCATTTACATTCAAGTTTTCTCTTAGGGAATGATCAAATTCTTCACATGTATATGGTTCTTGATCCTAACTTTCACATTAATGTGTTTTGTAAGCCAAGGTGAAGAACCTATCGAGAATTTATGAATCCTTGATGAGGTGCTATTGGCGATTGTTTAGGTATAATAGAGTCTACTAGTGAATCAAGTGTTCTAATGTTAATAGGGAAAAGTACTCTTTGCCAAATTTTCATAAAAATGTTGCGGTTCATTACACTGATTTGCATATATGATAGAAATGCATAAACAACTCTATTATTACCTCATAGTATATGTGTCTCACACGTGTATAGTATGGATTCTTTTGGACATAAGATGCAAACCATTATTTTTTAACATTGATATCATAGGATGACATGAAGCATGAATTAGTACATTGCCATCATTTTGCATTGTTATAAATTTGGACATGAAGTGGTACCAATAAATAAGTCTTAGCTTCTCAACCATTAAACTAAGTAGATTCTTGGAATTTATCAGTCAATTGGCCCACCTTGAATTCCCTGTATCATTCTTACACTCAATAAGGACCAATTTACAATTACCCCTAAACAATGAAGAAAAATTAGGCATGAGTGGCATGTGTAAAGTTTAGACTGTTGCAGGTGGAAGACTTCAAAAAAGTTGTTGCAAACACATCTGGAGTAAAGAGTAGTAAAATAATGCCTTGGTTAGTAAAACTTCTATGGATATCTAGCTGTGCAGTTTATCACGAAATATTTTAAAATGTTGAATAGTGACATGAGGTTATACTCTACTATAGATGTCCAATTATACTCTATTATGAATTGTTTACTTATGATTAATGGAGAATATAAGAGAGTCCTTGACTCATTTTATAAAGAAACCATTGGATTAAGAGACAAACATGATTAGAGCCATTTCAAGGGCTAGTTTACTATCTTTTAGAGTCAAAGCAATTGAACTAACAATCTACAATTTTAATTTGGCCTATTTTTGAAACAGGAAGTACTATGTTTTAGCTTATGAATGAGTATTGTAATATTGTTTCCTTTTTAAACTTTGATATCTCATTTTTTTTGCGTTGGTCCTATGTGGAGTAATAAACCTTTCCAATAAGAGTGAAAACCCTTTCCTCTTTGCAACTTGGATTTTGATGTCTTGATAGTCGTGGGTTAGGGTTTTTTTCAAGTCCCAATTCCTCTAAGTTATTAGAAATCGAATGGAAGCCTCAGTTTTTGGAAGAAAACATATATAAAATGGAACAAAATGGAAAACAATGTTTTGTAATGTTGTTTTCATTTATCAGTCCAGAAACCGTTTCTCCATAAAATAGATGGTTTCTTGGAAACAGATTTCTAAGAAACGTGATTCCATTTCTCCTTAAATAATAGAGTGCGAGTATGTTCGACTTGTGGCCCAAAATCCAATAAATAAGAGTTCAAAATTCATGAGATGTCCAAGTTAGAAGATGAGCAAAGACCTAGACATCATCCCAGTATCTTTGGTACAGAGTAACAAAACCTCTATCAATATAAAATAAGGATTAGGAAAACATTTAGAAAATATCATCAACTGTAAAACTAAATGATAGGGCCCGAGAGACATCTTATTCTTGTAACTTCCACTCTAGAAGTTCATGCAATATATCTGTACAAATAGAGGAATATATATGTAATATATATATTCCTCCATAATTTTTTACCAAATTCAAAATAATAAATGGGAAATCTAAAAGATAAGATAAATAGAGTAAAACACTCAAATGACAAATGGAATCTACCAAAAGGAAGAATGTAAATCTACCCAATAAAAGAGGTAAATGTAACCATAGAATATGAGGGTTTATTTAAGGAAGTATTACAGGAAGAAAAATTAACAAAGCTTGTAAATCCTCACCAAGGTGAGGTTGAAGGGAACACCTTTCCTTTGTATAGTACCTAAATACCAAAGGATTGTGTTAATAAACTTTTGGAACACTATTATGTTCAGAAAATCAAATAATCCTGAAGGCTAATAAATAATTAGCAAAACAAGAGGGAATGAGAAGAAGACTCCTGAAACTTGAGATTAGTAGAACAAAACCCATCATTAATAGGGTATTTGTAGTGGCAATGGAGACTAATAATGTCTTGGCATCACCCTATGGGAAATCCTCCATATCAATCTTGGCATCACCCAAAGGGAAATCCTCCATATCACCCTAAGAGAAAAAAAATAGCTAGAATATACACGTGGGAAAGAAGTAGAATCACATCTATAACAACAATGGAGATATATGTTGATGGGTCAAAATATTCCTGAGGCAAAGCCAACTAGTCCTCTATCAAAGTTCATGAGAAAATGAAAAATGCATTGGAGTATAGTTCTTTTCCACCCGATGGAAAATCCTATCATGTATTGTCATTGAATCACCAGATGGAATATGGACTACCCATTAACATTCCCTACCTGACATATGATGTCAGGTGAAGACCATGTGTAGCTAACAGGTTGGCACTGGGAGTGGATGTCACAGGACCAAGAACACATAGGTGTTAATATTAAAAACCATATAATTTTTTTGAGTTTAGATTTTTGTGATCCATAATGATTAGAGTAGATTTTTTCGGAATGATCATATCTAATAATTTTTTGGATCCAACTTTTCGAACCGTCTACTGTAGTTCATCATCAAGGCAAAGGTGGTTCATCATCATATAATAATTCTGAAAGAATCTTCTCTAAACCATATAATTATTTATCCAAGCAACTACGATTGAGGACCATATAATAGAAGATAATAGAGTTGTTTTTAGTACCATTTTTCAGATTTTCTGATGCTAAAATCTCACAAAAAAAAACACAAATCAAGATTTCATTTTTAATTTTTTTACCGGATTTCAATACCAGTAAGTCCAAAAATTTACACTAAACACAACTCCATAATTAATACTCTTTTCCTTTTTGCTTTTTTTCCACTGTGATTAACACTTTTTCTTTTTACTTGTATGCTTATTCTTAATTGATTAAATCAAGATTTCATTTTAATTTTTTTTTACCGGATTTCAATACCAGAAAGTCCAAAAATTTGCACTAAACACAACTCCATAATTAATACTCTTTTCCTTTTTGCTTTTTTTCCACTGTGATTAACTCTTTTTCTTTTTACTTGTATGCTTATTCTTAATTTATTAAGATCAAGGATTAGGATTCTCTTTGAAAACCACAGCTTGCATGATATGTTTGATTTTATTTTGTGTGCATTCATCAAACAGACGAGAGAACTGGTTTTTTTAAACAATTAATTTCTTTTTTAAAAGCATCAATGCTACAAATAAATTTCAAAGATACTCCACCATACTTTTTCCTTTATTTGTATGCTTATTCTTAATTGATTAGATCAAAAGATTCGGATTCTCTTGAAAACCACACCTTATGATATATATATATATATATGCACTTTAATGTTGTAAATTATACAAAGTTGTAAAGTGTATTAATTGTAATTTATTTTTTTATTAGTCTCTCTTAATGCAAAATTATAACAATTCATTTGCTCTTTAATTATCATTAATTTAGCGTTGATTTATACAAAATGTAATTTAGTCATTTTACTTTTTGAAAGCCTTTTCCATTCCCCTATGCAATTTCCCTAGCCATAATAAATCAAATTAACACCCACATTATGATGTCTTTCCCAATGTTCAGCTTGGAATAAGTGTCCAGTGACCTTGGTTATTATTTTTCCTTTATTAAGTTTATTTACATGAAATTTTTACCATGTTTGTTACAAAACCCTCCTTCTTGGGGGAACAACTTTCTCGGTGTTTATGACACCTACAACCAGCAAGACAACTGAAAAGAAAAACCATACTACCCATGGAGCTTTATAACTTAGCTCGATGTAGTATTTACAATGATCAACCTACTAAGAAGAAACTAACATGACAAACATAACAACATGACAACCAAAATGACATGACATCCATACCGCTTATTGCAACTTTATAGCATAGCTCATGGTGGTACTTACATTCATATACATATATACATATACCAAAATATCACAAAAAAACATTTGCTCAACCAACAAATAGAGAATGATACATAACCATATGATCTGCCATATCCCATGTAGATTCATTGGGCCCAAAGTTCTTCCACTGCACTTTAATCTCCTCGATTTCTCGATTTTGGAGCATGAGAATCTTTCTCTGCAAAATGCATTGAGGTTCTGGCTGGAATTCTCCTTCTGGATCCACCTGCAATACAAACCTGTCAATCACATGATCAATGTCTTTAACATATTTCTTAAGAAATGACACATGGAAAACATCATGGAATTTCACAGTTAGAGGAAGCGCAAGTCGATAGGCTATTGGTCCAATCATTTCAAGAATCTTGAAAGGTCCACAAAATTGAGGTGCGATCTTGGCACATGATCCAATCCTCAAGGAGCTCTTGTTTGGATTGATGCACAAGTACACCTATTCCCCAACCTAGAACTCCTTATACAACTTGTTATGATCTGCATAAATTTTCTTCCTATCTCGTATTGCCTTTCTATTCTTCTTGATTACTTTCATTTCATGTTCCATCTTTGCCAGCATGTCTAGTCCTATCAACACCTTGTTCACTAGATCACTCCAACTAATGGGAGTATTACAACTTTGTCCATACAATGCCTCAAATGGACTCATCCAAAGAGAGTCATGATACCCATTGTTGTAAGAAAACTCGACCAATGGCACGTACTCCTCCCATCTCCTTTACTGATGGGTCACATACATCCTCAACATGTCCTCCAATATCTTGTTGGCCCTCTCTATCTATCCATACATCTGTGGATGATAAGTTGTGTTAAAGGCCAAATCTATCCCCAAACCTCTAAACAACTCCTTTCAAAACTTGTAAATGAACTTAGCATCCATGTCTGACACAATTTCCATTGGAACACCATGCAACCTCTCTACATCTATGATTAAAACTTGTGCTACATCGTTAGATAAATAAGTAGACTTCATTGGAATGAAGTGCACTACCTTTGTTAATCTGTCTACTACAACCATGACAGAATCATGTCATCTAGATGTCATTAGCAAACCTATGATGAAGTCCATGGAAATGACCTCCCATTTCCGCTCTGGAATCAGAATCGACTGTAGTAGTCCACCTAGATGCTTACACTCTGCCTTTACTTGCTGACAGTCCAAGCACCTAGCCACAAATTATGCCACTTATTTCTTCAAATTAGACCAATAATAAAACTTATTCACTGTTGTCAATGTTTTCTAATATCCTAGGTGACCTAAATATGGTTTAGCATGAAAATCCCTCAAGATAATC
Source organism: Pinus taeda (assembly GCA_000404065.3). Taxonomy (NCBI): domain Eukaryota; kingdom Viridiplantae; phylum Streptophyta; class Pinopsida; order Pinales; family Pinaceae; genus Pinus; species Pinus taeda. Next base: position 3,504 of record APFE030035644.1, on the reverse strand, counting down.
TTCTTGAGCTCACTGTTGTCTGGCACATATATCTTGTCTCTAAATATAACCAAACCATTCACTATGAGATGATAGTCCACATCGTGATCACATGTACCCTACTGTAACATGTTCCTAAGCTCCATGTACTTGTCATCCTATTGTCTTGCCTATAGGATCTAATCCTGTAAATCTATCCCATAAGAAATCATAACTGCTATATGATTTACTTGCACCCTCCTGCTAAGAGCATTTGCAACCATGTTCTCTTTACCTTTGATGTACCTAATCTCAAAGTGAGACTCACTGATCGTGGCCAAAAATATATATTTCCTGACATTCATACATCTATATTCAGTTAATCGAATAAATACCTCAATCCATTGTGATAACTCATCAATACAAACCTCCTGCTAAGAAGATAGTGCCTCCACATCTTCAATGTATGAATGATCATTGCCAACTCAAGATCATGCGTCAGATAGTTCTTCTCATGCTCATTTAGTTTCCTTAATTAATAGCATATAACCTTTCCTTCTTGTATAAGGACCCCACCAAGTCCTCTCTTACAAGAATATGTACATACCACAAACTCTTTGTCCGAATATGCAATCTTTAACACTGGAGCATTTGTCAACAACTGCTTCAATTGCTCAAAAATTATTGCACATTCTTCTGTCCATTCAAATTTCTTACCTTGCCTATGTAGTGACGTAATAGGATATGAAATTCTAGAGAAGTCCCCGATGAGCCTCCTATAATAGCCTACTAACACCATAAATGATCTCACATCTTCCACATTTCTAGGAGCTTCCCACTCCATGATCACTCTTATCTTCTAGGAATCCACTGTTATACCTTCCTTGGAAACCACATGCCCCAGCTAATGTACCTTTGTATAATAGAAACTTCATTTACTAAGCTTAACATACAACTAATTCTCTCTCAGCAATGTCAAAACTACTCCAAAATGTTTGGCATGTTCTTCCTCATTCTTAGAATATATCAATATATCATCAATAAACACAATAAAAAAACTTGTCCAAATAAGGATGAAACACACTATTCATCAAGAACATAAAAGTAACTGGATCATTCATCAAACCAAATGGAACTAAAGCAAACTCATAATTCCCATACCTATTCTGGAAAGTAGTCATATAGATGTCCTCTTCTTTAATGCGTACCTGATCATATCTAGATCTCAGATCAATCTTCAAGAACAATTCTTCTCCCTTCAACTGATCAAACAAGTCATCAATCCCTGGCAACAAATAAGTGTTCTTGATAATCACCTTGTTCAACTTCCTGTAATCAATGTACAACCTAAGTGTACCATCCTTCTTCTTCACAAACAATATCGGTGCACCCAAGGCGATACACTTGGCCTAATGTATCCTTTTTCAAGCCTTTCCTTCAACTCTACTAACTCTAGAGTGCTCATCCTATAAGGTGCCTTTGGTGTTTGTGCTACCCCTAGTACCAACTCAATAGAAAAGTCCACTTCCTTGTGAGGCGACAACTCTGAAATCTTTGCTGGAAACACATCCTAAAATTGCTACAAGATCGGGTACTTACTCAATACCTCCGCATCCTCAAGATCCTCACCTTTATCACTAGAAATATGCATTGCAGATAACACACACCCTTTTCTACTACTACGCTTTGCCTACATAGTTTTCACCATCCTAAATGATGTTTCTTTCTTCTTACCCTACAAGATTCTCTATTTTTCATTGGCATACAAGAATTCAATGGATTTGTCATAACAATCCACCTTAGTTCTATGAAGATACAACCAATCCATACCCAAAAGCATACTATATGATCCCAACGATAATACATTCAAATGAGTGGATGTAGGCATGCCATTCAACTTAAATGCATAAGCTCTTACACAATGATGAAATCTCTTCTTTGTACCTATAGCCAACTGCACTAACCATGATTCTTCATGCACTTCTTTATTCAAACCACACTTATCCACCAAGTTAGGGTTAATATAACTATAATTAGACCCAGGGTCAATCAAAATAGAAACAACTAGATCACAAAGCTTACTGTCCATCTCGATAATAGATGCATGGTGATCTTCCTGTCTGTCATCCAATGTTGCATAGACACAAGGAATTCTCTGCCCAAAATCTCCAACAATTTTCACCTCATGTGCACTATATATTTGAGGTCTACGATCATGATACTGTGTACAATCTCCCTTGAGATGCTCTTTGCCACATACCAAATACTGCAATGATCCCATACCATCACCTCTATTTTGATGCCTTCTAGGATAGGACCCATGTCCCTGCCTAACTGCGTTGAACTTCTTGTAAGGTGGAACAACCTCTCTCTCACGTGCTATTAGGTCCCTATACTACTAGTGTAACCCCTTATTGTTATTAGTACAACCCCCTTATTATATTGTTGCACCCATGTAGTCCCCATATTGTTATTATTATGCCCCATAGAAGCCTACTAATGTTATCATTGTGCCCTTACATTATTATTGTTATGTCGGATCTAATTATATTATGACCCCTTAGACTCCTATATATAGAAAGGAGGTCTTGTCATTTGTATCATCGAAGAATTGTTCAGTTGTATAATGTAAAGGAGGTTGCCCCCTCGAAGAGGCTTATTTCTAAGGCGTTGATCTATGTTTTATATCTTTTTGTGAGCTAGTTTCATAACATTTGGTATCAGAGCTGTGGATTCTAGGGTTCCACTGCTCCAAATAGGTCATTGTGGAATTTTCGCTATAAATTTTTTGCTACGAAGTTTCAAAAGCTAAAAAAAAACCATTTGAGAAGAAATCGGTCTGAACCTCACATTCAAATTTGAGATCTTTTTGTACCATATTTGCAGAGATATAATATGAGACATTTAGGGTTTCTGCAGGGTCCTGAATTACATCCTGAATAGGCGACCTGGGGAAAAATCATCATAACTTTCTCTCTAAGCATCAAATTAAAATTTCATAAGAAGTTTCAGAAAGAGGATGGGCTGTAGTTTCACATGTATATTTTTCAGATCCAAAGGTCAGAACAGTGACATGTGGCACTTTATACAAGTTTTCTCTTCTGAAAAGGTATATAATCAGGTCATATTGGGAGATTGTGCATAACGCTTTCTTGGCAAATCTAATTTCGATTAGACTGGTGACATTGGAAAGGGTACACAGAGGGCTACTGCAGGTCGATATTTTAGAAGTAGAAGAGCTGAAATTATAGAGTTACAATCGTTTCAAGATGGAGCTCCTAAAATCAAGAAAATTCGATATGAGGAAGTTTAATGGCAAGGATCTGGTAAACTGGATACTACAGATGGAGCAATATTCTAATCTACATGAGGTGCAACTGTTACAAAAGGTATGTATTGCATCTTCATATTTAGAACTGGATCAATTTTTATGGTATAAAGGGCTTTGTTCTGGTAAACCACTTGTTACGTGGTCAATTTTCATGGAGGAAATGATAGCACATTATGAGGATACAAAGAGAAACACCTTGTTTAGCCAATTGATAA
>APFE030035641.1:6826-30859 GCA_000404065.3 Pinus taeda | reverse complement strand
TCGAACATCTTAAAGAGGCAATGTGCCAAGCACCTATCTTAGCTACACCGGACTTCACAAAAACCTTTATTGTGGAATGTGATGCTTCAGGAAATGGAATTGGTGCTATTTTAATGCAAGATGAAAGACCCATTGATTTTTAAAGTCGTCCAATCAAGGGAAAGTTTTTACACAAAGCTATTTATGAGAAGGAAATGTTGGCAATACTCCATGGACTTAAGAAATGGCGACCCTACCTAATGGGAAGACACTTCAAGGTAAAAACAAATCATGATAGCCTTAAATACTTTTTAGAACAAATATTATCCTCTGAAGAGCAATAAAAGTGGGTCACAAAGATGTTGGGTTATGACTTTGAAATCATCTACAAAAAGGGAATCAAAATGTGGTGGCAGATGCACTCTCAAGAAAGGATGAGGATGTGGAAGAATTGTTGTCCGCCATTTCTATTATCCAACCAGATTCGATAAATGAATCAATGGAGGAATGGAAGAATGATGAAGAAGTGTGGGCACTTATTCGAAAATTACAACAAGATTCCAATACGTCTGATACATTTAGCTGGAAAATGATTCGTTATGGTACAAAGATCGCTTATACCTCTGTAAGAATTCCCAGCTAAAACAAAAGATTCTTATGGAATTGCACACTTCTCCCTTAGGAGGGCACTCAGGATTTTTAAAAAACTTACCACAGGGTTAAGAAGGAATTTTTTTGGGATGGCCTTAAATCAGATATTCAAAAGTTTGTGGCAGAATGTTTGGTTTGCCAACAAAATAAAGTTGAAACAATTAATACACCGGGTCTATTACAACCTTTATCCATTCCAAGCCAACGTTGGAAGGAGGTTTCAATGGATTTTATCACAGGCTTACCCAAGTCTGAGGGAAAGAGTGTCATCATGGTGGTAGTTGACAGACTTACCAAGTATGCACACTTTTGTGCATTATCACATCCATTTAAGGCTAGTACAGTTTCTACTGCATTTATGGAAACAATTCAAAAGCTACATGGAAACCCAAAGATTATTGTAAGTGACAGAGATCCCATTTTCACTAGAAATTTTTGGACAGAATTATTTTCTTGTCTTGGTACTTAGTTAGCTTATAGCTCATCTTATCATCCTTAATATGATGGGAAAACTAAGATAGTAAACACATGTTTGGAAGGATATCTTCGTTGCTTTGTATCTGATAAACAGACACAATGGTCAAATGGTTGCCTCTGGCTGAATGGTGGTATAACACTTCCTTCCATACAGCAACAAAAATGACCCCATTTATGGCACTTTATGGGTATCAGCCACCATCCATCTCATCATATTTAAGAGAAAATTCTAAGGTTCAAGCAGTGGAACATCACATCGAACATCAACAACAAGTCCTCCAACTCTTAAAGGATAACCTCGTGTTGGCACAAAATAGAATGAAACAACAGGCAGATCAACATCGCAGTGAAAGAAGTTTTGATGTAGGTGATTGAGTATTCCTACGGCTACAACTATATAAGAAAATGTCCCTCAAGCAAGTTAAGAAGGACAATAAATTATCACAAAGTATTATGGTCCGTACAAGGTGTTGCAAAAGATTGGTACTGTGGCATACAAATTGGAGCTTCCTGCAGCTTCTCGATTGCACCCAGTTTTCCATGTTTCATGTTTAAAGAAAGTTATATGTGATAAGCTCCCAGTTCAAACAATATTGCCAGAACTTGATGAGGAAGGAAAAATTATATTGGAACCAGAAGCAGTCACAGAAACAAGAACTCCACAGCTACGAAATCGATCAATTTCAGAGTATCTTATCAAGTGGAAGAACTTATCTGCTAAAGATTCCACATGGGAGGGTGAGAATTTTATAAAGAAGCATCCAGAACTACTCAAGCGTTGAGGACAACACTTTTTTGAAGGAGAGCGGCATGTTGGGTCCCTATAATACTAGTGATTACCCCATTACTATTTTAGTTGTACGCCTTTTTAATATTGTTGTGCCCCTATTGTCCCCATATTGTTATTACTGTGCCCCATAGAATCCCTCTATTGTTATTTTTGTGGCTTTATATTATTATTGTTAGGTCGGATGGGTTATATTGTGACTCCTTAGACTCCTATATATAGAAAGGAGGTTTTTTCATTTGAATCATCCAGGAATTGTTCATTTATGTAATGTAAAGGAGGCTGCTCCCTCGAAGAGGCTGAATTTTAAGGTGTTGATCTATCTTTTCTATCTTTTTCTTGAGTTGGTTTCATAACATAATTTCTCAGCATGGAGCTATATCCATTCAGATGATAAAGGATTGCAAGGTTTATCTCTGTTTGCACTATTACAAGAAACTATCAGAAGATGCAAGAGTGGTAAGCGGAGCCATGCCTAAGTATAGTGGGTAGTTAAAATATATACAATGGAGACTACCTAGCAAAAAGTGTCATAGTGGGACAAAACCATCACGTACAATGGAGAAGTGGGGATATCGGGAAAATTATGACAATGTTGTGTGGTGAGAGGTGAGCATCAAGACAGAGAGGTGGAAGCTTCTAGGAGGAATCTGTGTTATAGATCAACAATAGGGATGTGTGGAGAATTTCAAGGGTAGTGTTGAAGAGCAGTCTATGAAGATCCCTTGATAGAGGGGGCAAAGCGTAGAGGAAGTGTTGTTGTGAGGATCAAGAAGAGACTTGTTGCAAGTGAGAATAGAAGCCAGAGTACAGAAGTCAAATTTGCAAATAGCCATTGTTGGTATTTTACTTGTATTATTGTATGTCTCCATTTTTCAGTTTGAAAATTGTGTGAAATAGTAGAGCAATGGCAAGAGAAGTTTTCTTTCTGGACACTGATTAGGTTGGTGCCTCATGGAAAGTTGGTGCTTGCTAACTAAAGGGGGTCGGTGCCTCCTGTGAATGGGTGCTCACAAAAAAATAGATGTAATTAAGTGGGTACTTAATTTACATCATAAACAAACAACAAAATTGGTGGTTTTTCCTTCTTGGTTTCCACGTGAAAAACACTGTGTCAAATGCATGTTTCTCATGTGATTATTGTTTGAACATGTGTCTGGAATATTGTTGGCTCACTGATTTTGTGAATGAATGCTCTCACAAATTAAAGAATATAAGAAGGGACTGAAAGAATAATAAGAAAAAGAAAAAGAGTTTCTTAATTACTGATTCACCCCCCCCCCCAACAATTCCTTATTTAAATAATTAATATCAGAGCATAGGTTCCTTTAGCAATAGTCTAATTGTTGGAAGGTAGTTCTATAAGGAATTATGTCTAGGAAAGGGAGTCAAGAGGCCTACTCAAGTAGAATACTAGTATTTTATGGGACAAATTATGCCTCTTGGAAAGTGAGAATGGAAGCGTACCTTATGTCCCTGGGAGTAAATGTTTGGACTTCAATACTAGTTGACTACAATGTCCCTGATATTCCTCCCACTAATGCAGATGGTAACAAATTATATGGGAATAATGCTAAAGAAAATAATGCCATTCTATTTGGTCTTAGTCAATCTAAACTTGTAAAAATGATGCACTATAAGTCTGTTAAGGAAGTGTGGGTAAAGCTTAACTGGATTCATGAAGGAGATGACAAAGTCAAGCAAGAGAAACTTCAAACTTTCAGGATGAGGTTTGAAACATTGAGGATGAATGAGAATGAAATCATAGAAAAATACTTCCTCAGAGTTGAGGAAGTGACTAATATGACTAGAAGACTTGGTGAAGAGGTCAAGGAAAAGATGATTTTTCAGAAAATATTAAGATCCCTACCCATGAGATTTAATGCCAAAAACTCATATATTGAGGAAATGGCTAATTTAAAGGATATCAATATGGATTAGATGCATGGTACTCTCACAACATATGAGATGAGAGTAGGAATAGAAAATTCTGAAGTGAAGGAAGTGTCGTTCAAAGTATATAGGATGGGAAAGGAGCATAAATATCATCAAGATTGCTCCAATTATGAATCTAATTAGGAGCTAGCTCAACTAGCCAGAAAAATTAAGCATGGTTCAGGAAAATATAAAGGGAAGTTTCCTTCAAGTGTTTTGACTATGGAAGAGTTGGAAAATTCTCTTCAGAATTCCATTATAAAGAAAAGGTTGAAAAGGAATAGGATCTAAAATTTGGAAACATGTCTTAGACACATCAGAAGATACAACTCTATAATGCAAATGGGTTATACTCCAAAGAGGATAGCTCAGCACCAGAGTTGGATTGCAAAAACTCATCGGAGAATGAGTCAGATAAGTATATTCTGATGGCCTTCGAAATAGACTCTAAGAAAAAAGCTATCATGGACTCTGAAGAGGAAGAGGAAGAAGGAGTAGTGGACCTTCAAGGGGAACTTGTTAGTGCCCTCAATGAGTTAAAGAAAGCAAGGAAGAAGAATAAGCAGCTGAAGGAATATTTACAACCTTCATAGGAAGGTATGTAAACTCTAACAATGAGTAGTTTTCTTATTAAAAAGAAAAGCTTGAAGAAGATATTAAGAAAAAATATAGTCTAGTCCTTCTATTGCAAGAAAAATAAGGGAGCTGTGAGAGACTAGAAGAGGAAAACAAGAAGTTGAAATAGGAGTTGGTCAAGTTAAAAAGGGAAATGATCACATAGACATGAAATTATGATATTTTGTCTTTGAAAGTTAAACTAGAGGAGGCTAAATGAAAAGAAGATGTTCTTCAAGATCTGATCCAAGAATGGGAAGAGAAATATTAGAGTCTTGAATCAGAGTTTGTCTCTCTGAGAATTGAGTTTGAGAGAACAACGATAGAGAAAGACTTAAATGAAACATTTTCCAAAGGAACAAGGAGACTAGATCAAATCCTAAATAGTCAAAGTCCCTCAGGAATCAAAACTGGTTTTGGATACTCTAAGAAACAAGAATCTTCTATGGGAAGATAAAATTCATGTCCTTAGGATTCAAAGAACCATAGAGCCATGGGAATAAGCTTCATGAAAGAATTAATGAAGACAAAATAGCAGTAGGGCTAAGAGGAGATCGTCAATGTAGAATGAACCAACCAATCAGACAATCACAGTATTTTCCTGCACAATCTCATAATTCTTTCAATAATAGGCATGACTATTTATTTTATGGTCACTGTTATAATTGTCATATCTTTGCACATAAATCTATTGATAGTAGAAGGATCAAAGTTGAAAGACATGAAAATATCAGATGTAATACACATTGGATTTCTAAACCTCAAAACTCCTCTCTCGGAAACCAAAATGTCTTCTCTCCCTTGCTAAGTGAAGTAGAATGCTTCAAATGTAACAATTTTGGGCACAAAGCCAGTGAGTGAAAATGTAGGTTTGAATACCTATCTAAGTCCCAAAATGTTAGACAAAGATCTATCCAAAAGGATAAAGGAAGCTCAAAACTAAAGACTAAAAAGAGCATGCAGTGTGGTGTCACCTTATTAGCTCATAACCAAGAAAACAAATGGTATGTGAATAGTGGTTGTTCCAAACATATGAATAGGGACAAAAGAAAACTTATGTCACTTAAGGAAAAGACAGAGGAAGCAATGCCACTTTTGGAAACAATTCCCTAGCAAGAATTAAGGGTAAAGGTGTAGTTAGTCTTGATAAAAAAACAGAAGCACTGAATGTGCTATATGTAGAATGTCTCAAGCATAATGTGCAGAGTGTTAGCCAAATGTGTGGTAATGGTTATGATGTGACCTTTCAATCTAAATATTGTGAGATCCACAACATAAATAATGGAAAACTGGTGGGAAAGGTAATTAGAACCAATAATAATGTATATGTGTTTGACAATTCTAGGGTTAACTTCTATTTGAGAAAAATGAGTAAAGAAAAACTATGACACAAGAGGCTTGGGCATATGAATTTTGACAGTTTGATAAAAATAAGCAAGATGGGCGTAGTGAGAGGATTACCAAGACTGTCAAATACTGATAACACATTCTGCAAGTCCTGTAAGTTTTGCAAGCAGACTAGGGCTCATTTCAAATTGAAAGAGTTCTCCTCATCCAAACCTCTAGAGCTCATACACACAGAGATTTGTGTCCCAACTAGAGAAAAAACCTCAGAAGGAGAGAGGAATTTCTTGTTTCTCATTCATGATATCGCCTGAGCTACTTGGATTTTTCTCTTAAAAAAAATTGGAAGTGTTCAAGAATTTCAAGAAGTTCAAAGCTCGAGTAGAAAATGAGAAAGACTTAAATATAAAATGCCTAAGCTCATAGAGAGGACGAGAGTACACCTCAAGAGAATTTTAGGAATTCTGTGAAGAGCATGACATTAGGAGGCAATACTTAGTGGCTAGAACTCCTCAACAAAGTGGAATAGTAGAGAGGAAGAACAAAACAATCTAAGAAATGGACAAAGCAATCTTAGATGAATTAGGATTATCTCACAACTTCTGGGGAGAAGAAGCCCACACAACAGTATATCTGTCAAACAAAATTCAACTCATGCCTAATAGTAATAAAACTCCCTATGAGTTATGTAAGGCAAGGCATGCATCAGTTAAAGACCTCAACATGTCAGGGGATATCCCTGGTAAGAAGTCCCAACTAGACCTTAGACCATTTGGAATAGGGGTCCCAACAAAGGGTAGTACATTAGTGCCTTGACTGTTGTAGCGCACAGAGGTAAGAAATATGTCTTGGTCGGAAGCAAGTGTGTGACCTTGTGAAGAGTCAAGAGAGATGCATGGGGGTTCTAACACACAAAAGGGAAAAGGAAGTGTGTCCCTTAGAAGCATGTAATTGTACGCAGTCTTAAAGGAACACACGAGTGAAATGTCATCACGGGTTGGAAGCAGAATAGTCCATAATACAGGGTGATGGGTTAAAACAAAAACATGATTCCAAAAAGATTCATACAATCATATACAAAGTAGTTCATAAATTAATGTGTAAGTTAAATGACATATATTGCTAAAGCAACCATAATAGTCCAACTACAATAACAACATATGCATTAAAATGTGTTAACTCTATTATATTATATAAAGTGAAATTTCCATCCATACATACAACCATGACAACCACTAGCCCCAATAGTGGAACATTACAGTCAGCACTCCTTGCTCCTCCAAAGAGATGTACTCACTACGCACTATGGAGAAGCCAAGGCTCACCACAATACTCTCCAATCCCTCTCTAAGAAATGCCTATCAAAACCTTGGCTCCCAAAAGCTTGTTCTATGAGTTATGAGGTTTTATATATAGAAAAGGGTGGGGTGACCCTTGAAATTCCTCTTTGACTCTTGGACTACCCTCATGACTCTTTAACTTAGGTACATATAACTCTTTACATTACATAATGATTGTTTGTATTCCACTAATGACACTTGTAATTTTACTTTACATTACATTTGATTACAACAAGTATGGCCCATAGTAGTGAGGTGGCCGAGACAACTCATGACACAACTAGACATGACACTGCTGAGATGTATTGGTTGACTGTGGTGTCCATGTCAAGTTGTTGTGTTGCTGGGTGATATATGTGTTCTTGGATGTGCTTTGTCTTCACCTCCACATAGCTTGGTGTTGTGAGGTCTCTAATGGTCTTGGTCTTTGTAACATGGTTCTGTGCATGTACTCCTTTTGCTTGCTTCTCGATGTGCTTTGTACATCCCTTCAGCTATAAGAAAGACTTCTAGAATGCACTCCTTCTTGATCTTGTTTTTCATCTCGCCATGTTCCATAGATGTACTTGCTCCTGCAATTCACTCACTATGGGACAACATCAAATTTTAAAATCTCCCACTCTAGCATGATGCATTATTTTTCGTGTTCAAGTCCAGGTGAATGAGAGGGATGACAGGACACTAAAATTGTGTAGAGCACAACTTAGTCTAGGATGAGGGATTTCAGTGTTTAACATGCACTTTCAAGAAAAACAACGTAGTGATCACTAGGAGGTAGAATGAGGTAGTGACAGTCACCAGTGTTGGTTGTGAGATGAGACCTTTAAAGGGAAAACTTTTGTGCAATTTCCAGAGGGAGGATAGAGTGGGGCTATAGAGGGACTGCTAGGTAGTTCTGCGTAGTTTCCAAGGCAAAGATAGAGAAGGGTTGATGGCCATTTTTGTGCAATTTTTGAAGGGAAGATAGAACAGGCTTGCAAAGGGATTGTTGGTCAGTTTTGTGCAGTTCTTGGGAGGAAGAGAAGGGAGAGTGCAAGTATTTCTGGGAATAATAGTGTCTTTTCGAATGACTATCCCTCTAGGTTTGGCAGCTACTCTAGAAACAACAGTTTAAAGCAATTCATGATTTCTTCTATGTATAGCTGATAAAAGAAAGACAATGGAACCAACTTGGAAATTTCGCTTAATCCCTTGCTTGATCTCTCTCCCCCTTGACAGAGCTTGCAACTCCTCCCCGTACTTAACCCGCTTGCAGAGTACCTGCAGAAACACAGTAACAAAGAACCATAAAAGCATCTTGATCTATTACTACATAAGCATTACAAAATCAGAGATATAATGAACATACAATAGCATTTACAAATGATACCATTCACAATTGCACAATTATATGGAAGAAAACTTGAAGAACTTTATTAAATAGAAGGGAGAATTACAACCTAGTTGTCTGATCCAGCATCATCCTCCCAGCATTGATCCCTCTTTAGCTCATGAAATAACAAGATCACACCAACAATACAATACCCTCTCCTCAAATACAAACTATCAACACTTCCTTGCAATTCACAATATTCCAACCTCTAGATCTCTTAGATGAGGGATCCATTTATAGATGTGTACAAGGGTGTGAGTCATCTCTGGGTTTTGATTACTGTCATTCCACTTGTTACAATTTGTTCCACTTGGATATTTCTTGGATCTCTTACTCATCCCTGGGTGAATTCAGAGAGGCAAGTGTCATAGGAGATCTTTCTAGAAGATTCCATGAGCAACCACCTAGAAAAGTATCTTGGAAATTTGTCCATCCTCACCCATCACACCCTATAGAAGGCCTAATCAGTATGCATCACACCTGAGTAGTGTACCACTCAGTATGCATCGCACCTGGACAATGTAGCAGTCAATATGGTTGAATTTAGGCCATTTCTAGATGGTTTCTTGGGTGGAACTTTTGGAGAATGATGTAATCATATGACCATGTTCTTTTAGGGTATGAAACAACTCTTTTATGGGTTGATAAGCCATAGTTTATAGAGATATAAGTTTGGGGTTGAAGTGCCCAAATATGTCTATAACAGTTGCCCCCCAAAGCATGAAGCTGTAAATCTTGATGTTGGGTGAAATGATTTATCATGAGGATTCGAGGTTTCGAACTGGAAGGTGACCTGCACAAGTTACAATATAATACATCATCATAATATAATTTTCATGATCTTAGCTAAGGTGGGCATTCCCATGCTCACCTTTATAAATTCATTTCATGTACATAGATCAGATAGTCATCGGTAGATGCAAACTGATGATTTTTCAAATGTAGAGTCATCATCCCTGGTTCGGATGACCATCTACACAACACCTTTGTACATTTGATGATTTTATATCCCTAAATATATCGCAGCCCGGATGGATGGAACTAGATCCAGGCTCTTCAAACCTGTTCAATCTTCACCTGATGTACAAGTCAATCCATGTGAAGAGGTGTTCTGAAGTTGAACATGGAAAGACATCGCCTGATTACCAACCAATAATGTGAGTTGTTAACTAGCGCGAGAGGAATCACCGATAATGATAATGAACCTCAAGGTACTACAGTAAAATTCACGTGGTTTGAATATATGATCCGATGTCGAACACCATTCAAAATATTTTAGTCGAAGGCCATTGATGTCAACCTATCACTGGAAGTGAGAAACTTGCCACTGAGGCATGCAAGCTTCAAAGCACTAAAAGGGGTGCTTCTAAGTCAACTTCTTGGATAATGAACTGATGTCGACAAGAAGTGACTCATCATAGGAGGGCCTTGACGTATCCCACATCTACGACACGAAATGAAAGAAATGATTTTCTATAGGTCAAAACGATCTGACGACACAAGGTTTAGGAATGGCGATCATGAAAAAATGAAGGTTGGAGGTATTGCAGTGGATGAGAAATTAACTGGATTATGGTTTCTTAACTGAATGGCTTCTCTTGAACATGTCAGTGACACTGAGATGGATTGGTAGCATTAACCCTAAAAGATGGATGGTGTGAAAGACCAACGGTGAGATGATTGGTGAATGGAATAACTTAACCTGACTCAATAATGGTGATGCACTGAAAGTGTCATGTTCAAGAGAAACCCGCTACCATAATTTCTTCAAGTTTTTTCCCTTTTTCCCTTTTTTCCCAGTCATTTCTGACCAGTACCTCTTTATTTTTGTCAAGCTTGAGGAGGATAACATATGCTTGTTCTATAATTTTCCCTTCGAGCAAACTTGTCGCTATGTTTTAACGAGTCTAGTGACAATGAAACTCGGTATTGTCTAGAATGGACAAGTTTGTCTCTATTGTTTTAATGAGTTTAACAACAAGGATAACTCAGTAGTTTTCATGTTTAGAGAGTTTAAAAAGGTACGAAAAGGAAACTCTAGCAGTTCTTTTTCGTAAAATAATCCCTTAGGTCTGAAAAAGGATAAAATAATACAAAAGGGATGACTTTTACGATCATTTTAATGAGATGAAAAAGGCAAGTGCTTGAAATTTTTCATGAGATAATCCCTCAGGTCTAAAAAAGATTAAAATATATAGGAGGGATGACATTTCCAAGCACTTTAGCGAGCTAGAAAGGCCAATTTCTCGACAATCTTTTCATATTTAACGAGTCTGAAAAGGGTTTAAAGGAGAATCGATTTTGAGGAACGAGTGGTGTCTAGGGTAGCGACTGGTTCTGGGTAAGCTTGGAACTTCTCAAAACATGGTGATTTCTGTGAAGAGGTTGGCTAACAAGACCACTCATCGCAACTATTCCTCAAAAAGAGTAAACAACCAAGTGGAAGCATATGATCGGCCAAAGAGATGGAGGTGATGAGAGGTACACAACCAAGGCTCAAGAGGCTGACAAAATGGCAATCACAAAGCTTAATTAATGAAGGTGGGTTCATTTTTTGATGAGCTTGAACCATGGGGGGACTATGCTCAGTTTTGGTTTCGTTTTTACGTAAGATTGAAATGACAAAACTAAAATTCTAGAAACGATAAAACTAAAAAGCTAGAAATGACAAAACTAAAAATTGAAAATGGGAAAAAAAGGTTTGCATTCTGCCAGCATAACGAAAATGAGAGTCTCTTGTAACCATATGGAAACTACTGTGGTTAGGAAGGATGGTTTCATCTAGAAGACAAAACACTTCCTTGGCTTCGTCCAGGATAGACAAAGGTGAATGGTGTGTCAAACCAATCGCATAACCTACGGTGAAACTTATATTTTCAACTAGGTTCATCCATAGAATAGATAAGTGTGCATGCCCCCTAAGCTTTGTTACATTCACTAGACTACTCATGGCAATCAGATGGATGGAATGAAGGTTGAAGAGATATCGTTGATGTAGAAGGACCATTTAGGGATGATGATTGACTTGGAGCTATGCTTGAACCTGGAAATGAAAGCTAGTCAATGATCACAATCTTGCCTTCATGCAGGAAACACATCACTCGAAAGAGTGTTGAAACAATAGCCTCCATGTTATAAATAGAGTCACGTCCAAGGATTATATTGTAATCTAATGGTCCTGGGACTATCATCATGTTCAGATGAACTGTTTTCCTTCTCAAAGTGATCAATCACTTAGGTAGAATCTCTAACGGTTGACTGGTTCCTTTGTTAAAGTCTAATAGATTCTGTGTAACAACATAAGCGATGGAAAACCAAGTTCTTTGCAAGTAGTTGAGGAAAGGATACTCACTGATGCCCCTTCATCTATAATAGTGCCAGACACAATCATTTTATGAGCTTGTACTATGATTCGGAAATGTACATAATAAGGAAGGCAAGATCTTGCTAGTTGATTCCAATCAAAGGAAGTGACTAGACTACTTGGAGGGGGTACCAAATAAATGGGAGAAATAACACCCTGAGTTACGAGAGTTGGAAGGTTTTCCTCTTGTTTAGATGGAATAGGCGGATTACCCCCAACGTCATTAGAATCTGAAGTAACAAAAATAATTTGAACGGTATCGATCTCACTCTCTTCGGGAAGGGTACGATCATCTGAAGGTGAACTTTGGTCAATTGTCACCTCGACATGTTGACTTTGGTCGGGTATAGACTCAGAAGATTCACTTTCAGTGAGAGTTGTTTCGACTAACAGTTGATTTAAGTTAGTCGGTTTTTCACTACTAAAGGACTTAGGGAGAGTTTCCTGTAGCCATATGTAAGTCACCGTGGTGAAGCAGGATGGTTATCCAACACTGTTTTGGCTTCATCCAAAAAAAAGACAAAGTTGAAGGGTATGGTTCCCTTCACATAACCTACATGGGAATCTAACCTTTCTTGTCTGTCCATGAACTTTACTATCACTAGTTGAAGGTGTGTTATCAACATGATCTCGAAAATTTGATGACACAAGATGTCATGAACGAGGAGACCATTCTTTCAAGATTCGAGGAAAGTTAGGATAGTATCGAGAAAAATGGTCACCCGCACAAATTACACATGGAAATTTGGCTTTGGAAAGTCTAATATGTGGATTTTCACCAGATGATGCATTCAAAGCAATGGTTGCTTGGTTGCCTCCTTCCTAAATTGGCTTCTTCTTCTTCTCCTTTCCTTTCTTCTTCTTCTCAGCCACCTGGTTACTAGCATCACTAATTTCACCAAGAAAATAGGAAGAAGGGGAGGGAGAAACAAATGAAGAAGAAGGCGAGGGGCCAACTTCAGTATCAACTAGAGGCTGATTTGATTGCGGAGGAATGACGACATTTGAACCAATGAGGTTGAAAACAACCATATTGGGAGGCCAATGGTAGTTCCCAGTAGGGATAATGTGGCCATATAGGGAGCACCAACATTTCCCCAAGAAGAAAAAGGACTAGGATTCCCCTCAAAAGGGATTCCTTGATTGGTAGACTTTGGATACATTGCCATCTGTCTCAACCTAAGATCAACTGGGGAACAAGGGTGTTATTCCAAATTTAATTAATTTTAATGACACTTCGACACAACTTTTCTTTTTCAATTTTTAAGAGTCAAGAAAAAGCTAAGAGTGATGTTCATTTTGAAATTACTAAAATGCAATCTGCAATGATAAACAATCTTTGTTTATTTTGAGCAATGAAAATCCTAGCTACTAAGGAAAGAATATTACAACTCTTTCAAACAAAGAGCAAAGAGCACACACTAGTGCATTTCTCTAAATCATTTTTCTCACACAAACTAAATGAAAATTCAAATGCATGTATTTGTTTTCATTCCTCTTAATGTGAAAAAAGCCAAAGGAAAACTATTTGCAGCAAAGATCTGAAATATTTCTTTCAAAATGACATTTTCGACGATTTCTTCTTCAAAAGAGAAAGGAAGACTAAACAACACTTTTCAATTTTGAACAAAAAAAATTCTTTCGAAACTTCGAATAAAAACAAATCAAATCAAATACATAAGGAAAATTTCAATTGACCATCTCAGGAAAGAAGAATCCATGACACTTTACTTTTTGACACAAAACAACGGTTACGACACTTTTTGTACCAAAGCGACAGATCGATTTAAGCAACTTTTCAACAAAGGATTGTAAAATTATGGACAAATACATAAAAACATCTACTAATCCTAATCTAATGGAGGCTAATCCATGTGATGCAAGTAGGCTTCAGTAATGAGGCACTATTCATAAGCAGCAAAAACAACTAAACAAAACTGAAAACAAGGACAAAAACCTCCAATTTCTAGAACGGAAATAGGTTTAGTCAGTCGTCGCACCTGGGCTTCATAGAAACAAGGATGCATCTCACTTTACACACTCGGGAGGTGTGATTCATACTGGTTTACAGTGATAGACGGTGCGATGGGCCAGGGAGTGCAACTGAAGTGGGTTTTGGCTCAAATGTGCAATCGTTTTCAGTGAGTTAAGCTGAGCTATGATGGACAGTAAAGAGAAAAGTATTAAGGAATGTCTTGAGAGGTTACTAAGCTACCAAAAGGCATCTAGAATGCTTGTAAGTCAAGTGTTTAATTAATAAAAAAAACCATAGATTGCCTGAAGCAACATTCATCTACTAGGAAATTGTAGAGAAAGAGTAGTTCGAAGGCTACCTGGCTAACTTCAGGCTCTGTCTATAGTTTATAAAACAAACAAAAACAACAAACAAGCATCTATTTAGTTCCCAACGGAGTCTCCAATTTGTTTCTGGGAAAACTAGTGTCTTTTCGAGTGACTAGCCCTCTAGGTTTTGGCAGCTACCCTAGAAACAATAGTTTAAAGCAATTCACAATTTCTTCTATGTATAACAGATAAAAGGAAGACAATGGAACCAACCTAGAAATTTCACTTAATCCCTTGCTTGATCTCTCTCCCCCTTGATAGAGCTTGCAACTCCTCTCCGTACTTAACCTACTTGGAGAGTACCTGCAGAAACACAGTAACAAAGAACTGTCAAAGCATCTTGATTTATTACTACATGAGCATTATATAATCAGATATATAATGAACATATAATAGCATTTACAAATGATAACATTAATAATTGCACAATTATATGGAAGAAAACTTGATGAACTTTATTAAATAGAAGGGAGAATTACAACCTAGTTGTCTAATCCAGCATCATCCTCCCAACATCAATCCCTCTTCACCTCATGAAATAGCATGATCACACCAACAATACAATTCTCTCTCCTCAAATACAAACTATCATCACTTCCTTGCAATTCACAATATTCCAGCCTCTAGATCTCTTAGATGAGGGATCCATTTATATATGTGTGCAAGGGTGTGAGTCATCTCTGGGTTTTGATTAGTGTCATTCCACTTGTTACAATTGGTTTCGCTTAGAGATTTCATGGATGTCTTACTCATCACTGGGTAAATTCAGAGAGGCTAGTTTCATAGGAGAAGTTTCTAAAGATTCCATGAGCAACCACCTATCAAACTATCTCAGACATTTGTCAATCCTTTCCCATCACACCCTTTAATAGGCATAATCAGTATACATCACACCTGAGCAGTGTACCACTCAGTATGCATCGCACTTGGCCAGTGTAGCAGTCAGTATGGTTCAGTTTAGGCCATTTCTGGATGGTTTCTCAGGTGGAAATTTTGGGGAATGATGTAATCAGATGACCATCTTCTTTTAGGGTATGAAACAACTCTTTTAGGGGTTGATAAGCCCTAGTTTATAGACATATAAGTTTTGGATTGAAATGCGCAAATATGTCTATAACAGTAGGAGAATGGCTGCATAGTTTTCAAGAGAAAGACAAGACAAACAACACGGGGATCAACTAGAAATTTTGTGTAGTTTCCTGAGGCAGTGTAGAGAATGTTAGCAGAGGACCTACTAGAGAGTATTGCAAATTTCTGGAGATAATGCAGAGCAAGGGAGCAGAGGCCTTGCTTATTATTTCTTCGCAGTTTCTGAAGGAAATGCAGGGCAAGAAATAGGTGTAAAAATTTCACTTGTACAAACTGGTAATGCAATGTAGTAAAGAAAAACACATGATCTACCTCTACAAAACATTATGTGGAAGAAAAATCGATTTCATGACCAACATCAACCATAAACACATATAACTGATCAAGAGAAATAATCACACATAACACAGATATATCACTAGGGAAGGCACCAACATAAAACCCCCAACACTATATTATCAATCAAGTGGAAATTCTCTTCTGTTTTCAAAAAATATCAGCTCAAGAGCTATCCTGTACTCTCTGCAATCAAAAGATGAAGATCATAGACTCACTATGCCTCAATATGTAGTCCTCAAGTCCACCAATCCCCTATTTCCTTGTGCAATTTTGATTGGGGTCCAATTCATAACATGTGAGCATTGGCCCCAAATCATACCTATTGTCAACCATAGGTCCAACTATGCAATCCTTGAGGACACTAGTTCCTCCTGCATGCAAGGAATATTCCATGGGAAGATCCAAGCATCTGATAGTATATTGTCCCTCATTTGATCTCAACTGGGTCTCTGAAAAAACTGGCATGCAACAATTATCCATGAGTGAATCCTCAGTTATCTAAAATAATAGTTGTCACATGTGTGCAAGCATTAACAAACTATATTTTATTATTTTAACAACTTGTTAAAATAATCTAAGTGGACTTGAATAGTTAGAACTAAGTCAACTAATTCTCTCATTGTAGAACTCATAGTTCCTCAATCAATGGAGAGAATAAAGGATAAATTCCTCAATCAGTGGGACAAATAATTTGCATGTTCTCACAAAGACTTCAAGTTCAATTTTTCCAACTAATTAACTCTTGGAGATTAATCAGTTAATATTTTAAATTGTTGTTAAGACCAAATTCGATTTTAGTTCCTATAGATAGACCAAGGACTACTATAAATAGGAAGGGACCCAAAAATGCTATTTTTAAAAATTTCTATTTTTAGCAGTTTCACCTCTCACCCAAGGTGGCCAATGACCTCATTGGCCAAACTACTATTTTTAGACATTTTATTTTTATCACATTCTAAATTTAGCATTTCTTGTTGCCCACTTTTCAACGCTCCCACTCAACAAGAAAGGGATTATTAGCAACCCCGATCCTGTCTCTATGGAACTCAAACTTGGCTTTTGACAATGCCTTTGTCAAAATATCTGCATCCCGTTCCTCGGTGGAAATGTACTGCAACATCATGATCCTCTTGACCACATAATCCCATAGAAGATGATAGCGGATATCTATATGCTTGGACTTATCATGAAA
Organism: Pinus taeda; assembly: GCA_000404065.3. Classification (NCBI taxonomy): domain Eukaryota; kingdom Viridiplantae; phylum Streptophyta; class Pinopsida; order Pinales; family Pinaceae; genus Pinus; species Pinus taeda. Next base: position 14,032 of record APFE030035641.1, on the reverse strand, counting down.
CGCTGGATTCTTAGAGAGTTTAATGCAACTCTGATTATCATAATATATCACTGTAGGATCCATCATCTGACCAAACAATCCGACTAGAATCTTCCGCATCCACATGGCCTCACATTTAGCTTGACTAGCTGCCATGTAGTCTGCCTCTGCTGTGCTAAGTGCAAATGATCTCTGTTTCTAGCTATACCAAGAAACTACAGTTGACCCAAGGATGAAGATTCCTCCAAAAGTGCTCTTCCTATCTGATGGACTACCTACCCAATCTGCATCTGTGAAGCCTTGGAGCTTCACTCCCTCTATCCACCTGTACCATAATCCATATTGTGTAGTGCCTCTGATATATCTCAACACATGCTTTGCCACCTTCCAAAATAACTTGGTTGGTTGAACCATAGCTTGACTCAACTGGCTCACCACAAATCGCAAATCTAATCATGTCTTCACCAAATACATGAGTGAACACATAAGCTGCCTATAAATAGTAGCATCTACTACCTCACCTAAAGTAGCATCCTCCTTCCTCAAGTTACCTTCTAGATGAGTCTCCTTGGGCTTGCACATCTCCATGTGGAAGAACCTGAGTATCTCATTGGCATACTTGCCTTGAGACACAAATACTTCCCCATCTCTCTGCCACACCTCCATGCCTAGAAAGTACTGCATGAGGCCCATGTCCTTCATCTCGAATGGATCTTGCAAGACTTGATCAACTGATCATCACCTGTCAAAATTAGATCATCGAAATAAAGTACAATAATCAATAGCTTACCATCTATAATGATGTGGTAGAGGTTCACATCTGCTTAAGTCTTGGTGAAGCCTAACCTAGTGAAATAGTTGTCAATCCTAGTATACCAAGCATGGGTTGCTTGCTTCAACCCATACAATGCTCGCTTGAGCCGACACACAAGTGACTCATGATCGAAGGTCTCAAATCCCTCTGGCTGCTCTATGTATACCTCTTCCTCAATCTCCCCATTGAGGAATGCTGTATTCACATCCATCTGATGGATCTGCCAACCCATCTATGCTGATAGTGCTAGAATTGATCTAATCAATGAGTACCTTGCAACAAGAGAAAAGGTCTCATCATAGTCAATCCCCTCAACCTGTGAAAAACCACGGGAAACAAAAATTGCCTTGTGTTTCTCAATACTACCATCAGCTTCTTGCTTTACCTTGTAAATCCATCGGGAAGTAACCATTGACCTATCCCCCGGTCTAGGGACAACATCCCACACAATTCCACATGATAGAATCATACTCATCTACCATCACATCAACCCAAATTGGCTGTTGCACTACCTCCTCAAAAGAAGAAGGCTCAGTCACTATACACTCCCCAAGCAGGGCCATGTAGCCAGTGTATCTATCGGGAGATCCCCTCTGTCTGCGCTGAGAGGATGGATGCCCCATGTTTGGTCAATTTAGTGTTGTCTAAATTGCTATCATAAATTGTCAACATGGGGCTCGTAAGCTGATGAAGTGAAGTGTACAATATATACTTAAGCAGCCTTTCCTAGTTCTTTTTGTCGTTTTTAGTTTATGTCTGACTTATCTTCCTAATGTGATGTGATGAAATTATAAACAAGTGAGTGAATGTGTGTGCATGTGGTGATTTCTAAAATTCTTCTTAGATTTAAAAGAGAAAACTTGAACAATAACTTGAAATGGAATTAAAGCTTTGAATGAAAGTAAAGCATCAAACAAAAAGACCAATGGCACTAGTCCAATACCTTTACTGCTGATAAGAATGAAAATGACATCTATATCAACTCAACTGAAAGCAAGAACACTACTCTAACTTTTCTATTGAATCTAAAGCAATGCAAAAATTAAGTGACAAATCATACTACTTAATTCTCCCTTAACATTCTGCCTTTAGCTAAATTGATCATGTGAAAAGAGTTAGGAGTGAATTAGCAATATGAGTCTAAAACTAAATAAACCAAGCTGAAATTAAATGATGTTTTGGTCCCATAAAAGTTAGTGAATTATGATAAATATAACCATTAAGAGATTAGCAACTTGACAAAACTTGATAAGGTAAACTAAGTAAGGAACTAACTAAGCAAGGAAACTAATAAAAATCAGAGCGACAATCAACAGTTTAGATAAGACAACTTCAAATGCCACTAGTGTTAAAAAGAAGAAAAAGCACATTGTCCCGGGCTCCTAATCAAAGCTGTAAAAAACACACTGATCAGTCATGAAAAGTACAGAAACGTAAAGCAGCATAATTCAAAACTGTACATTAATATACATGATCAATTAAAGAAAAAGAAATGCAGGAAAGTAAATTCAAAGGCTACTGTACAATGGTTGTAGCAGACAGGGGCCCTCCATCCACTTCAACCAATTAAAAGATCAGCTACGCAGATAGAAACAGAACTGTCTCCTTGGAATTAAATCAACTCATAATAAAACACAGTGGAGAGTGTAAACGCTTTATAAGAGAGTCTTTAAACAAAGTTTACAGCAGCAAAAGATTAACTTCCAAAAGCTAACTAATCAGTGTGTAGAAACGCTTTATTTATAGCAAGAACATCAACTGTTCTGTGCGTAAACTAAGCTAACTAACAGCTAGGAAAAAGACACGTTCAGCAGCACCGTGCATAGATCTAGGGAATGGTCATCATGGTTTAATAAATCCGTTGTTGGATTCTTGTCCCCTGTAGTATTCGTGGCTAAAGAAGAGGCCAGCTGTGACTTACGTGCTCCAACTGAACATGCAGAGCCGTGCCACCGTTTGCAACCTTGCCGTTTGACCAGAGCTACCTCCACGTTGACCAGGGGTGTAGACGGCCAGTTTGGTTGAGCTGACAGCACACGCACCATGTACATGGTCATACAAACTTGCCCATGTGGCTCTTTTCTCCGAAGGACACCTGGATCATAGCAAACAAGAAAATGGCTGCGGAATTTGGGATCGGCTGCAGAATCAGAGACCGGCTGCGGAAATCCTGTATTAGCTGCGGAATTGCAGCACTTGAACCAAAAATCTAAACCAACAGTCAATCATTAGCACAATTAGCAAATGATGTTAAAAAGTCCTATAATGCAATGAATTGAACAAATTGATGAAGTAAATGATGACAAAAGAAGGAAATGAGTAGGAAAAGGCTGTTGGGAGGATGGGTAAATGAGTGCAGTTTTGAGGCTCAACAGCTCCCTTTCTTATTAATTCATAGAAGCAAATACATGCGCGAATACATAGTCTAGCCTAGATTTGGGCGATAACAAAAATACAAGCCTGCTACCGCCTCCATGGTTATATGTCTGTTCTATACAAACTCTATCAAAAAGGATCTCGTCCTATTTACATTCATTGTCATATAGATCCTTGGCCGAAGGCCAAAAGGATCGTTTAACCAATTACATAACTAATATGCAGAATTTAGCTTCTCGGCCTTCAGAATTAGTCAGTTCAACAAAATTGGTCGTAACCAATCTCCAGTTGTTCATTCTTCATAAGTTTGATCTTGACTACCTTTGGATTGCTTTGCTATCATGGCTAGAGCTCATCTTCCTTCAGATCTATCCTGTTGTCATGGCTGAAGCTCAGCTGCCTTCAGATCTATGTTGCTGTCGTGGTTGAGGCAGTGCAAAATGAGGCAGTGATCAAGGAGGTCTGGATCTGTTGCAAAGATTCGTTGTGCTGGCACCGGTGCAAGATCTGATCCTGCACTAGGATTAGTGGTCATGGTAAGCACTTGACTACCAAACAAACACTGGAGATATCGATAAGTTACAAGAGTGATTATAAGCAAGAAATCACGTAATAAATAATTAATTAATGCTAAGTTAAGTTAAAAGTATGAAATATAAAGTTCATGCGAAATATGTCATCGTTCTTGGACTAGTGCAAGATGAGGGTGTATAAGAGAGTTAAAACAGTGGTAAATGGTTATAATTTAGGGAGGGAAAAATGGTCAAAAGAGAGCAAATTAGGGGGCTAACATCCTCCCATCCCTAAACTGTTGTGTGTCCTCACACAACACTTTACCTCTGCAAAAAACTTCAAAACTTTGAGCATTCCAGCTCAATCCTGCTCTGGCATACTGTCATCGGCCTGCAATGTTTCAGACTTCTTCTTTCTAATGTTCTTTAACTTCTTTGTCACCTTTTTAAGTCGCCTAAAACATTTTGTATCTCGGTACTTCCAGAATTTAACTTCCCTTTTCTTCTTCTGGATTTCTTCCATCAATTCTACTCTTCTTTGTTCTTTATGCTCCTGCACTTTAGCTACAAGCTACTCTAAGTTTTTCACTTGAAGCTCTAATTCAACTACTCGAGTAGCAGGAGTTACTAAATCTTTTTCTTTTTTTGTTTTGGCAGGTGTTGTGTTTTCCTCAAGGACCTCCATATTCACCATGGTTACATCAGGAAACTCTTCTCCCTCTGATCCCTCTTCTTCTGGTTCTTCCTCCTCTAGTTCTTCTTCTTCCAGTTCTTCCTCCTCTAGTTCTTCTCCTGCGGATTCTTCTCCTCCTGCTTCTTCTTCTTCTTCTGCTTCTTCTTCTGTGGGTTACGCCTCTTATTTTTTGGGTTCTTCCTTTTCTTCTTTGGATTCCGCCTCTTCTTCTTTGGATTCTTCTCCCTTTGGTTCTTCTTCTTATGGGTATTCGTCGTCTGGCTTTTCTCCTTCTATCTCTCTGTGCAGTTATTTTAACAGCGCCTCCCATTTCATTCCTTTCACTTCCAGCTGTTTCAGGACCAAGATTTTTATCAGGCCATGATGATATAACCTTGTGTCGGTGTTGGGCCGTTAATATGCCATTATTATTATCACTTTTGAACACTTATCCCACCCATTTCCACTAATCTTCATCATGTCATTTATTAAATATTATATAACTCCATTTTATAAGATTTATGCTCTTATAATTATTTAAATCCTCCTTATATCTAAGAAAGTGTGATATGAATATTTTATCATGACAGTTCTATAAGTGTATAACCTTATTCACCATTTTTAGCCTCCAAGGTAACTTCCAGATTGAAGATTTGATTTTTAAATCTGCCAACTCAGAAATTCGCTGGTTTAAGGAGTGACAGTTTTGTGGTTGAGATTATGAGCAAATTAAGACGAATTTGAGAAATCTGGAACATGGGTTTTGTCCAGAACGGGCCCAATTAACTTTATCAAGAGCAGTTTTCCCAAATTCGGCTTGTACAGAGAGAAACACAGGGTTCTGTGAGCACGATTTTCTTAAATTTGCAGTTGCGGCCGTCCTCCAAATCTCAGCTGCAAAGCCAAATTTGTCTTGCTTTTGTTGAGAGATGAAAGGAAATATATTTTCTTGTTAATCAGTTGGTTAGAATCAACCCAAATTTGTAAAAGAAATCATGTTGTAATTATCTATGTTGTAACTGCTCTCTGATCTTTCTCTATTTAAATGAAAACAAAGATCAGAGATGAGGATGGCTTCAGGATGACTTCAGGATGACTTTGGGGATTTGAATGATGGAATTGAGGATTTAGAATCAAAGATTTAGAATCAAGAATTCATGATAGGATAGGAGGAAGAAAGGATTGTTTTATGCTGTAAGTCTCAAAGTTTCAACTGTTGTAATGATCTCACCATTTAATGATTAATACATGATTTGGGAGTTGTTGTTCGCTCGTTTCCTTCTGAAGTAATCTAGCAGCGTCCGCTGGCGGCTAAGGGCCCAGCCTCTGGTGGAGTACGCTGCTGCTACTGCTGTATATTATCTTCTTTGGTTTATGCGTGGTTTGCTCATCAGCGTGATTCGGTAATCTGATATGTTTTATTATTCTACAACACAGCTCTGTTACGTTTGATCTATTAAGTGATATCGTTTTCTGAGACAGAAATATCATATTGACTTTGCAATGCATCGTTGTTTCTTTAATTGCTGGTATAAATGGTTTTTACAGGATACCATTGCTATTCAATTATGGAATGTCTGTGTTGTAACATTTGACCATTGGTATTATTGAATTCATCTTAGAATTATATTTCCTTGTGATTGTTGAATCTATGAACGTTGCTGCTCCATGCTAAAAGACAGTCGTATTATTTATAACTAAGACTGACAATTGAATTACCAAGATCATATTACTATTGAGGTGTGCCGTGTGTTAAGTTATTGTTTTGCTTTCCAGCATTGTTTCATATTCTATCATTAATCAATGCTGTTCTATTTCCTTGTGCTGTTCGATTTATTTTGGCTTTGCTGTTGTTCATTTCCATTAATTAAAGTTTGTTGTTCAGATTCCTTTAATTCTAGTTTGTTGTTCCATTTACAGCCGTTCCATTTTAGACTTGCTGTTCCATTTCCTATTTGCTGTTCCATTTTACTTTCTGCCGTTCCATTTACTTGTATTTACTGCTTTGGTGTGAGAGAAGGTCTAAGGCTGTAGTGAGCCTCAGTAGTCGCTGCCTAGCTCCCAGACCTATGGTCCATGCTCTAATTTCCTTTCCATCAGTTTCTAGAGGGATGGGTTATTGCTTCCACACCCTTGACTGATAAGCTGCCTTGCGTGATTTTATCCTTTTGAAGTAATTTAGTCATAGTTTAGTATCCGTCTACCCTTGTATTTTCTGAACGCTATACTGCTAAAAAAACTCTTGAGTAAATAGCCGCCTCAGACTGAGTACACTCTTGAAATAAAAATTCGTCCCTGGGTTGACAATTAATGTGAGGTAATTAGGTGTTAAAAAGACCCTTTTTATCGCTCCACATTTTGGTGCCGTTGCTGGGGAGAGTGTAGCCATTTCTAAAGAGTAGTGTGAATCTGATGAGTGCCTGCTAGGGAAGAGTTGGATCTTAAAAACGGAAGGTAAGAACCTGCGTACGGAGCATGTAAAAGCCTTGCTCCCCCATCCGCTTTCGAGCAAGACCGTTAAAGAACCTAGGGTAGAAATAGATGTTTGAATTTTTGTGTGAATGATTAGGAAAAAGATAGAAATTTAAAAAAAAAAATGAATCATATGATCTCACGCAAGTGGTGATGTAAGCACCATCCATTTCACTAACCGATTGACAGGAACATTTGAAGAAGGAGCCTTGAAGAAACACATGAAGAACATCTTCTATTATGGTAAGAAATGGATCACATTTTTACTTTTGAATTTCCTATCAAAGATCTAGGAGGAGTAGCACAAATGCACATAATTCCCCCATCTTTACCAAACTTTCATGGTTTAGCAAATGAAGATCCAGATACATTCTTATTTG
>APFE030035629.1:26294-61842 GCA_000404065.3 Pinus taeda | reverse complement strand
CCACCATTGTCTTTCTCAGCATTTTCAGTTTCCTTAATTGTAGCACAACTTATTATTTTTAGCAGTTTTTCGGGTCCTAAACTTCCGGAGCCGTTTTGAGGCCCTAAACAATGTTTTTTGGGGAATCCGGGGGCAACATGGGTCCATGCAATGGACCGATGTTGCTCATTCCAACAATGATAGTGCTCGGATAGATCTTTCTAATGAGCTATTGTACGCGTCAAACATAGATCATATGCCAAAGTTACGACCCCGGGAAGTTGAGGTACCAACTTACCCCCAAACGGGGCCCACAGTTTGGCGTTTCATCTCCTAGTGTTAGGTTTTGGAATGTGAAGGGTTTTCCATTGTTTTCTCAACAATAAATAGGCCTTCGAGCCTCATTGTAACACAGTTCAGAGGCATGTAGCCATCACATATCTTCTCAGAGATAAGCTACCATCGCCCTAGCTAGTTTATTTCCATTTCTGATTGTAAGCATATTTCAGTATTTTCCATTAATGAAATGAAGTATTATTTCCACTTCATATTTGTGTATATGGTTATCTCTGTAATTTATTGCGTTCCTGTTTAAATCCGGATCAGCGAAAGAGTATATAGTGTCGAAATCTTTGTACTGCTTGAACAGCTGCTAGGGCCAGCTTTTCAACATAGGAGTACTTTCTTTTTGTATCATTTAAGTTGTGGCTTAAATTATCGGATGTTCTATTCCATTGTCTTCTTGTACTAAAACCATTGTGATAGTTGTATCTGTAGCGACAAGATACAAGTTAAAGTCTTTTTGATAGTCAGGAGCATACATTAATGATGCTTTTACTAGGAAATCTTTTAAAGCATCAAAGGAATCTTGCGCAACCTGATCCCAGTTGAAGGGTACTTCTTTTTTCAAAAGACATGTATAACCTTTAGCAAGTTCGGCGTAATTTGGAATGAACCTCCTTAGAAATTTTTCTTTCCCTTGGAGTTTCTGAATCTGAAGCAAATTTGAAGGTGGAGGCATGTCGATGATTACCTGAACCTTGCATGGGTCAAGTCGAATTCCGTCCTTAGAAACTACGAAACCAAGTAATCGACCAGAACCAACACAAAACACACACTTGTGTGGATTGAGTCGTGTCTTGTAGTGTCAGCAACGTAGAACTATAGCTCTCAAATGTTGTGGATGATCAGTCCGCTTTCGTGAATGAGCCAGTAGATCATCGAGATATGGTTGAACGATGTGTTTGATGTCATGGAAGGCATAGTTCATTGCCCTCTGAAAAATTTCCCCCGCGTTTTTCAAACCGAAAGGTAGTTTACGGTATGCGAATGTGCCCCATGGACATATAAATGTAGTCTTTGACTGGTCCTGTGGGCGGATATTGATTTGATTGTATCCAGAAAATCCATCCATAAATGAAAAGATTTCACATCCGACACATTCATCAATTATCTGGTCGATGAAGGGTGTAGGGTAGTTGTCTTTTGGCCAAGCTTGATTTACATCCCTGTAATTGATGCACACTCTAATCGTTCCTTACTTTTTCATCACAGGAAAAATATTCAATACCTAATCAGTTAGAGGAACAGGGTAAATGAAACCAGCGTGTAAAAGTTTTTCCACTTCTGCCTTAATGGCAACAGCTTTCTTCGGGTGAACCGATCGAAGTCGTTGTCATACTAGTTTGACATCTGGATACATATTGATTTCATGTTCAACGATACTCGAGTCAATGCCTGGCATTTCTTCATATGACCATTCAAATACATCTCTGAATTCGCAAAAGAGAGCGCAATATATTTCCAGTTCTGAAGGAGAACAAGATTTTCCAACATGAATATTCTCTACAGCATTAGGTTTGGTCGAGATATTAATGGCGATAGTTTCCTCAATATTGGACAGATTTTGCTCAGAATCCACTGTATTTACAGTATTTGATAGAAAATAAAAAACTAAAGGATGATTAAGGTCACTGGAATAATCTTCGTTGTTATTTTGAAGATGGGAACGATGGTGGTAATCTTCCCATGGTGCCTCTCCTATCATCATGGACTGAATGATTCCTTCATCTATAGAATGTATACGATACCAAGGATCGGAAGAGGTGCCATACTCTAGAGACCTATCTATCCAAACACTCGCTGAGTGTTGATTTTTTTTTGCCACCGAGGCCCATAAAATTGATTGTTATAAAGTTTCTATGGGGCTTGGGGACAACACCTCGTGATGATCCATACTATTAGAGTTCTTCTTAATATTTGATGAGGTAGAAGATATCATATGAAAAGTTTCCACTATGGCTACCTCCGCCAGATTGCTGGAAGGCGGGAGGAAAAAAGTACCCATTAAGGCGGGGTCTTTTAGGAGACCTACTCCGACATTTTGAAGCAATTGAGAGCTTACATGGATCATTGGAATGCTTCCAATAGCTTGTGAATCGTTGGGGAAAAAGTTTAGTTGGTCAACTATTGTAATTCCACCTTGGAAGGGAAATGCAACCTTTCTAAAATATGTTGACACAATGGCAGCCATATCATAAATCCATGGCCTTCCTAGTAGGATATTGTAGTCAAGGTTTCCATCGATGAATTCAACTTAAATTTCTACTATCTTGCCCCCCAGTTCAACTCGCAAGTTACTTAATATCTTGTATGGCATGTATGTTCTTCCATCAAATGCTTTTAATGTCGTTGATGATCGAGACAAGGGTGGTGAACCTAAAGTTTTCCAACAACTCATTGACATTATACAAGTAGATGCCCCCTCATCAATGGTTGTTCAATGAACAATTTTGTTGAGGTATTTTACTTGTATAAGGAAAGCAAGTTGGGCCGGTAACTGAGGTTCGTATCCTTTATGGTTAAAGGCCACGGGATTGGAATCCGCTGGGTCAATCCCACCTATTGCTGATAACAAAGCTTGGTTTTGGGAGGGAATTCTGTAGTACTTCAAGTGTCGACATAGCGGATGGTGATTGAGCCAGATCCTCCACTATATTATAATTTTTTGCTGCTCGGGAATGAGGATTAAACTTCGATTTATGTACTACTCCCTTTGGCGGCTTTATAGTTAATTCAGGAAGGATGGGTGGCACAACTTCTAACGAAGTCATTGTCGAACTACTGGGTTGATCTGTAGCCTTGTTGTTCGACATCTTTGGATTCCCATAATCTTTATTCCTAGTCAATATCAAAGCACCATTTTGCTGTTTCGAGATGGATAGCATAAGCACTTGGGATGGGGAAGCATTATCAATAGCAACCAGATTAGTTTCTGGGTTTGGAAATGGATCAGTCAATACCGCTGAGGTACTTGAAGTCTTTAAAAATTTTGTGACCTCAACTCGATGTGGACAATCTCTTGTATAATGGTCCTCATCACATATGAAACATGGCTGATTAGGTTTCTTTTGCCCAGTAGGGTTTACAGAAAATTTCTCAGGAGTCAAATCTTCCTGTTTCTTCTTTATGTTTTTCCCTTTCTTCTTGCCCCCTAGTTGCTTTGGTTCTTTTCCCTTGTCGGATGACATGACATTAACCTCTGAGGCAAGAAGTTTGTCATTTTCCTTTTAACTAGAAACTGCAAGGGCTTTACTAGATGGAGCCTTTACGGTTTGCGTACTTGAGGTACCAATCACGCCATCACTGGCATGAGAGTACCTATTTCATTTAGGAGGGGGAGGAATGGAAAATTCTGGTCTAGGAGCATCAGGAATTTTGTCGTAGAGCGTGCCATACTGAGTATAGATCAAGTCTAAATATTTTACACGAGTAATGACTTGCTCTTCAGTGAAAACTCCTCCCTTTGCCACATCTTCAGTAATAGAAGGTAATAATGACTCAATAAACCACTCATCTAGGAGTTGATCAAGAACATACGTCTTTACCATTCGACGACGACGTCGCCACTCATGAATATGATCATATATGTGAGTGGTTTTTTTTTGTTTAAAGTTGGTAAGGAGTTTTGTTGCCATTTTGTATCTTATGGGTAACTGAAAGTGGGTTAGAAAAGTAGTGGCGAAGGTGCTGAAGTTATCAATCGAATCTCTAGGTAATTCAATATACCATTTTGCTACCAAACTAGTTAACATTCGTTGAAAGAGGTGAAGCCTAATCAAATCATCATTTAGGGTGTTATATGAGCACCACAAATGAAAAGTAATTACGTGATTCGATGGATCTTCACCCAAATTTCCATTGAATTTAGGAATATCGGAGGGAATTTTATGAGGAATTGCCAGCCACCAAGGGGTGTAAGCAATTGGATCATTCATTAGCTGCTTCAGATCTGGTAATTCTAGAGTTGCTACAAAAGGCAATTTTTTATTCAAGTTTGGCAAAGCATACCCAAGATAAGATGGGATCGCCTGAGTAGTAGGTCTTTGCATACTAGCATAATGTATCTAATGTTGATAGCTTTGATAAGGTTGATGGGTATAACCATTATAGTATGGTTGTTGATAACTGTTATGAAAATGCAGTCGCCCATTACCCACAAAGCCTTGTTTCTCAGGTCCTTAGTAAGCTTGCCGGTATTGCGGTTGTTGACATTGCACCAGCCATGGTTGTTGGACCATTTGCTATTGCCCAATACTGGATGTTTGACCAAGATGCAGAGTGATAGTACCCGTTTGAGCCTAAGTCGTACCAGGTAAGGAAGCACTAACCCGAGGTTGTGATTGAGCCATAGAGACAAGAGGCTATTGTATTCCAACCTGAGAGACTTGAGGTTGACACACAATAGGAAGTGCCTATACTTGCGACACAGTCACAATACCAGACGTAGTGGGAATATTCGACACAAGTTGGGCTGGTTGTATTGAATATACAACCCTTGGTTGTTGAGGCAGTATTGGTACCCAACCACTGGATGTAATTCCAGTTTGAACTGAATTTTGTTGTGAACTCTCATATGGTTGTTCTCCAGGAGGGAACAATGAAAAGGCATACTGCCCCCCATATGGCGACAATCCAGTGCTCAAAGGATAGATTGGTCTTTGAATACTGGGTTGCCCAAATTGAAACTGGTATGCAGGATCAATTTTCTGAGTTTCAACATAAGAAATGTCAGATAGGATCCCAGATGAAAAAAAAGGAACAAACCATGTCATCGAAACAATCCCTAGGTGGACTCCATCTAGTGATTGATAACTAGTTGGGACAGATGGTATACCAGCGAACATCGTACGAGTGGCAGCAGGAAGTTCTGCTATGGTTGTATCAGATGACACAGTTCTAGATGTTGATGGTTGCTCAGACATATTTAGTCTATCCAAAAGATTTCCTATTGATTCGACAGGAACTTGCGATGAAGGGTGATTAAAATAACTAACTTCAGTGGTAGAAGGATATAAGTGGATCCCAGTTCCAAAATGTAATGGGGTACTGGATGGAAGATCCTCTACTATCTCTTCTATAGCAATCAGTCCAGGCAGAAGAGGTAGACCGTCAGGTCCGTCAAATATTTCTGGAGCCGAAGAAGGTATATCTTCTATAGTGACAGATACTAGAGGGGTGACACCTTTTGAATTCTGGAACTCAAATTCCATATGTTCAGGTAAGTGAAATTCAATGTAGCTCGACAATCTTTTCATATTTAACGAGTCTAAAAAGAGCTTAAAAGAGACTTGTTTTTGAGGAACGAGTGATGTTTTCAGGTAGCAACTGGTTCCAAGTAAGTTTGGAACTTCTCAAAACATGGCAGTGTGAAGAGGGTGGCTAACAGAATCACTCGTCGCAGTTGCTCTTCAAAAGTGTAAGCAATCAAGTGGAAGCGTATGATCGGCCAAAAGAATGGAGGTGATGGTAGGAACACAACCAAGGCTTAAAAAGCTAATAGCATGGCAATCACAAAGGTCGTTTACTAAAGGTGGGTCTATTTTTTAATGAGCTTGAACCTTGTGCCAACATATGCTCAGTGGCGGGTTTATTTTTTAATGAGCTTGAACCTTGCAGAAACATTGCTCATGGTAGTGGTTAAAGATGTCTCTCATTGGTAGGTTCATTTTTTAATGAGCTTGAACTCTACGATAACATATGCTCATTGCCTTTTTACGTAGGCTAGAAACGACCAAACTACAAAGCTAAAAACACTAAAAAGCTAAGGGACTATTGAGGTTAGGTAGGATGGTTTTGTCTTCTGTCTAGAAAAAACCCTTCCTTTGGTCCGTCTGGTGAGTAGACATTTCTGGACTAACCACTTAACCTAAGAAGTTCAACTCAAAAGCTAAAAAGTCTAAAAAGCTAAGAAATGAAATTGGTTGTTTTTTGCTTGCATAAAAAGGCTCGCATGCCCCTAAGCATTGAGAAAAGGAGAGTCTCCAAGTAACCATATCGAAGTCACGGTGGTTAAGCAGGATTACTTCGTCCACAGAGCAGATAAAACATTTCCTTAGCTTTGTCCACTGCGCAGACAAAGGTGAATGGTGTGTCAGACCAATCACTTAGCTTACAGGGAAACACATAGTAGGATGGCTTCATCAGCATTTAGACAAAACATTTCCTTGGCTTCATCCACAGAGTGGAAAAAAGTGAATGGTGTGGGTCGGCACTTCCAATCACATAACCTACAAGGAAACCCATCCGTTCAGCTGGGTTCACCTGCCAAAGCAAACCAAGGTGCATGCCCCCTAAACTTCGTGACATTCACTAGACTACTCGCGGTAATTAGGTGGATGAAATGAAGGTTGAAGAGACATCCTTGATGCAAAGAGACCACTTAGGGATGATGTTTGACTCGTAGCTATATTTTAAATGGGAAATGAAAGCTGGTCGATAAGCTATACCATTTTGACTTCATGCGGGAAACACATCACTCGGAAGAGTGTGGAAACAATAGCTTCCATGTTATAAACATAGTCATGCCCAAGGAGTAGATTGTAATCTAATGGCCCTTGGACTACCATCACGTTCAAGTGGATGGTTTTCCTTTTCAAAGTTATCGATAACTTTGGAAGGATCCCTAACGGTCCACTGGTTACTTTTTAAATCCTGACAAATTTTGTGTCTCAGGCAGAAGCGATGGCGAACCAAGCGCTTTCCAAGTAGTTGAGGAAAGGATACTCATTGAAGCCCCTTCATCTATGATTGTGCCAGACATGATCATTGTGTAAACTTGTACTATGATTCGGAATGGTACATTAGATGAAGGCGGGGTCTTGCTAGTTGATTCCAATCGAAGGAAATGACTTGACTGCTTGGAGGGGGTACCGGATAAATGGTTGGATGAACCCCTTGAACTGGGGGATTTTCCTCTTGTTGTAAAGGAATGGGTGGATTGTCCCCAAGTTCATCAGACTCTGTATTAACAAAAAGAATTTGAATGGCATCGTTTTCATTCTCTTTGGAAATAGTATCATCTGAAGGTGGACCTTCTGAAGGCAAGACTGGGTCGATTGCCATCTTGACCTATTGACTTTGGTCCGATATAGACTCAAAAGGTTCACTCTCAATGATAGGCATTTCGACCGACGATTGAGTTATGTCAGTTCGGTTTTCAACTAGTGATGGACTTGGTAAGAGTTTCTTCTATCCAAGTGGAATTCATTGTGGTGAAGCAAGACGATTATGAAATATTCTCTTGGCCTCATCTAGAAAAGGACAATGAGGAAGGTGATGGTCTCCTTGTTGGAAATAATACTGAGAGGGGGGGTGAATTAGTATTATCAAGTCAAATATTCCTTTCTCAAAATCAAATGATATACGCTACTTCAATTAATTAAAACCGCGTATATACGCAACTATGCAGACGAAAACCCGCGTATACAAAACAACATTTTAATTTACTTTATCTTTCTGATGATGATTCTTAATCTGTGTTTCATAATCAAATAACCAGTAACTAGAAATATTAAAACAAAGCATAAAGCCAATCACAAACAAGAACACAAGATATAAGGTGGAAACCCAATGTGGGTGAAAACCACCTACTGCAATTCGTCTCTATCTTCTTTTAAATTAGAAACTTATTTTACAATCTACTGGTGCAGTCCTTTACCAGTATGCAGGTTGCAACCTGCAGAGAGCTACAACCCTCTCTCGTTCTCCAGCTTCTCCTGGAAGGGAGCTACAACCCCCTTTAGCTCTTGCACTAGCCAAGATACTAGTACGTAGGTGTTGGCCTTCATAAGGCTACAACCTTCTCTTTCTTCCAGGGACCACGTTTCATAAATTTTTAGACTTGGTCCATGAACATCAATCAATCATCAAGAATTTCTTCATCAACCATTCTCCTTTCCACTAATTAGATCTGAATCAATTAGATTACTTCTATGACAGCTATACCCAAAACACAGTACCAGAAACCACACACCAAAATCTGAACCCAGAACACAGCAGCAATAAACAGAAGCAGCTAGATCACAACTCAAAACATATACGCTATTTCAATAACTTGCAACATGCGTGCATACGCTTCTGTGTGTGGAACAACCTGCGTATACGTTGTTTTCATTCACTGAAACGGCGTGTATATGCACCTTCACTTCACTGAACCTACGTACAGATATATAAAGGATGATTCACTCTTTCAGATATTCAAACACTAATTAACCCAGATTATCAATGTTATAGATCAAGCAAGCGCCACATATAACAGACCAAAATCATATAAAGATACTATCATTCAAGCTTAAAGATTATGACCCATCAATAGAACTTATCCTTCTCTTGCGCTAAGGTTCCTCCTTCATTCAGATCCAGATCTGCACCATAACCCAATTACCAGTATTCTAGATCTACCACTTTATCAGATATTCAATAATGATTCTGATCATCATTTGCCACATGATCTCCTTCCTCTTTTATAGTCTTAAGCCTTCCACAATACCATAGTCCAAAACCATAATAAACCAATACCATCGACCCAATATTAGGGATCAACACATCAGATGAGACGCCATGGTCCAAAACCATAGGTTCAAATCCCAAAGACTAACTACCATGGTCCAAAAGCAAGTTCTCCACATGTACGTGCCTTTGTTACGTCTAACCCGCGTGTATACGTGCCTTAGTCTAGATGAACCTGCGTATATGCCTTTTCCTTCATTCTAAAAGCCTGAATTGAGATCTGTTACCAAAGAGAGTTGCCATCAAGGACAACACCTGTGCCATAGCTCTAAATCAGTGCCATAGTGCCAACAATCTCCACCTTTGGACTTGATGGCAACACCAAGATCCTCAAGATCATTCTCCCCCTTTGTCATCAAGGGAAAAGGGTTGTGCTCGCCCTGAGTACATGCTGAAATCTCTGCCCTGCTGTGCTGACCATACTCCCCCTAACTGAAGGCAAGATCTGCAAAAGATGTTCTTCAAGAAGAACCATGACATATACATCATAGCAGACCTTCCTATCATCAAAAGACTCAATACATACATCCATCACCCAAACACGTGGGGATCATCCACCCAACCAAGTGGGGATACATCAGAAAATTACATATGACAACCAAGTATATTACATCTTCATCCCAGGCATAGTGGGGAAACCAAAATAGGTCGTTACATGACCTTGACACCATAATAGAGATACATGACATAGAGACGAAATATGTAGAGCAAGACTTATGAAAGTCACAAATAACTGATAGCAGCAGTCTCTTTCAATCACCATTCAGATCAGCAACCAAGATTTCCTTCTGTTCTTCCCCTGCCTCTGTTCCACCAGCGATCAACAACAGCTGTGAAATAGAACCAAAAGCTTCTAAGATAATGCCAACAACACATCATTAGAAGTTATCTGCTCCCCCTGAACCAGTGCCAAATGGTCTCTTTCAGACCCATACCAGACAATTTTCAACCAAAGCCTGCCCCTTCTGATATCATCAAGCCTCCATATATGTGACTCTCTATACAAACCGGCGTATGCACGCAGATCCTCCTCCGGAAACTCACGTACACCCATTTTTATCTAAAACAAATAAGTTTAACAGCAAGATGATGCATCAACTACTCCCAACTTCTGTCTGAGATGTTCAAAAGTTTCCCTGGGCAATGGTTTGGTGAGAATATCAGCAACTTGTTCCTTAGAAGGAACATACTCCAATTTCACCTTTTTTTCCATCACTTGTTCCCAGAGAAAGTGATACTTGATCAGTGTGTGCTTGGTCTTTGAATGCATGACTGGGTTCTTTGAAATGTTGATTGCACTTGTATTATCAAATAAGATGGAGATAGGTGGTGTACAAGTGATCTGAAAATCTTGCAAGGTTTGCATCATCCAAAGGAGTTGAGTGTAGTAAGATGCAGCTGCCACATATTCGGCTTCAGTTGTAGATAAGGCAATCGAACTCTGTTTCTTGCTAAACCAAGATACTAATTTGGAACCCATAAATAATGCACCACCACTTGTGCTCTTTCTGTCATCCACGCTTCCAGCCCAATCTGCATCTGTATAAGTATGAAGAGTGAGATCTGTATCTCTAGGATACCATAAGCCATAGTTTTGAGTTCCTTGAAGATACTTAAAAATTCTCTTTACTGCTTGAAGATGAGTTTCCTTAGGATTTGCTTGAAATCTTCCAACTATTCCCACTGCATGCACGATGTCTGGTTGGGTACCTGTCAAATAAATTAGACTTCCAATCATGGATCTATAGGTTGGTTGATGCACTGCTGCTGATTCATCATTTGCACTAAGACTGCATCTTGTAACCATAGGGTACATACTATTTTCGAATCTTCCATGCCATACTTCTTCAGAATCTACTTGAGGTACCTGGTTTGAGACCAGACGATACCACCTTCATTTTGTTGGATTTGCAATCCAAGAAAGTATGTCAGTTCTCCAAGCAAAGACATTTTGAATTCTTTCTACATCACCAAGGCAAAGCTTTGACTCATAGCTTCTTCATTTCTACCAAAGATAATATCATCTACATACACAACAAGTATTAGCAATTTGTCATTTCCAATTTTTATATAAATATTGCTATCTGTTGATCCTTTTATAAAACCTTGTTGATGAAGATATTTGTCCAAACGATAGTACCAAGCCCTTGGAGCTTGTTTAAGACCATAGAGAGCCTTCTTTAGTCTACATACAAGATTTGGATCATTCCCAAGAATGAAACCATCTGGTTGTTCAATGTACACTTCTTCTTCTAAGTCTCCATTCAGAAAGGTTGATTTCATGTCCATTTGAAATACTTTGAACTTCTGAAAACTTGAGAGAGCAAGGAACATTCAGATGGCCTCAAGTCTAGCAACGGGAGCAAAGGTTTCTTCAAAGTTTATTCCTTCTAGTTGAGCATACCCTTTACAAACAAGTCTGGCCTTGTTTCTAATTACTTCCCCATTTATATTCAACTTGTTTTTGAAGATCCATTTTGTCCCTATGACATTCTTATCTTTTGATCTAGGAACCAACTCCCAAGTGTTGTTCTTTTCAATTTGTTCAAGTTCTTCATCCATTGCCTTGACCCAGCATTCATCTTTCCAAGCCTCTCTTACATTTTGTGGTTCAGTGGAGGAGAGTAATGCCAAATAGATTGAAGCTTATGCAATTGTTCTTCTTGTCTATATGTCAGCCTCCTCTTGCCCCAAAATTTGTGATTCTGGATGATTCTTTTGAACATACCTAGAAGGAGTCTTTTCTTCTATCCTTATCTGTTCCTCTAGATCCTCATGGGTTTCTTCTTCATAGTTTTCTTTTTCATCATCAGTCTGATTTTGAGGATATTCTTCATCCTCTTCGATATTTTCATAATTTACTTGCCTAGGAATGTATCCTTTTTCATCAACCACTGCATCAATGCTATCCACAATTATTCCAAGTCTTTTATTGTAACACTTATATGCTTTGTTGTGGGGAGAATAACCAAGGATAATGCCTTCATCTGCTCTAGGTTCAAGTTTGCCAAGTTGTTCATCATTATTCTTAATATAGCATTTGCTACCAAAAATTTTGAAATGCTTTACCGAAGGAGTCTCACCATACCAGAGCTCATGAGGAGTTTGAGTGTTGTTCACTCAGACATTTGTTTTGTTGAGAATAACAATAGCAGCAAATGCAACTTCACCCCAGAAGGTTGCGGGAGTTCCAGACTCATCAAGCATAGCACGAGCCATTTGTTGAACTGTTATGTCCATCCTTTCCACTACTCAATTTTGCTGAGGAGTCCTAGCTGTAGAGAATACCCTTATTATTCCATGTTCTTCATAGAAATCGAAAAATTCATTTGAGGTAAACTCCCCACCTCTGTCAAACCCGAGGCACTTAATTTTGTGATCTGATTCGTTTTCAGCCAAGGCTTTGAAATATTTGAATTTTTCGAATGCTTCGTCTTTGTGCTTCATAAGTCCTAACCAAACCATCCTGGAGAAGTCGTCAATGAACAATATAAAGTATTCTTCTCCTCAAGGTGAACTTGTCCTAAATGGACCACATACATCTGTATGAACTAGCTCAAGAGGCCTGCTAGTTGAACCTTCCTTCTCGGGGAAGTTAGTTCTGGTTTGTTTACCAAACTGACATGATTTGCATATAGTGTTGTCCAGAATTTTTATATATGGAAGACCACGAACTGCCTGGTACTTGCATGCCTTCCTTATTGGTGAGAAGCTTAGATGCCCCAACCTCCTGTGCCATAACCAGTGTTCATCATCCTTGCTCAAATAGCATTGTTGTTGTCCTTCTTCAAATATGTATAAATTATTTGGATTTCTTCTGCCTTTGATCATTGTTTCTCCTGTATCAAGATCATGAACACTACACCCATTTGATCAAAATATTACCTCGATTCCTTGATCGTACATCTGACTGACACTCAGTAGATTATGCTTCAAGCCATCAACATACAAAACATTTCCAGCTTTGACCTTTTCTTTCAATTGAGCAGTGCCTTTTCCTTTTATGGCTGTAGGGATATCATTTCCAAAAGAAACTTTCTTTCCCTTCTCTAAAACACTATATGATTCAAGTTTTTCTTTATCACCTGTCATATGCTTTGAACATCCACTGTCAATGTACCATTGATTTTCTTGTCCTTCTGCATATAAAGCTATCCCCATCTTTCTGGTTGCAGTTCCTTCATTCTCCATGTTCTGGCACTTGAGGTTTGTTCCTTCTGAGTTGTCTTCCAAAACCTACTCCTGCATTCAGAATCTTCATGACCGAAGTTATTACAAATAGAACATTCAATTTCATTTTCAAGGGCAGAAAAGTTGTTATAGGTCCTTTTTGTGATTCCAGTCATACTTCTTTGCTTTTGAGCTTCTCTAGTCATGATTGTCTTGTAGGCAACACATTGAGCTGCTTTGTGGCCAAATTTATGGCAAGAGAAACATTGGCCATTGAAGAAACTCCTCTGATTACCAAATTTGCCTGCCAAATGATTGTAGTTTCTATTGTCATCCATTCTTGAGGCAAATTGAGAAGATTTTACTTGTGGCTGGTTATAGCTTTTGTTCATCCTTAAGGTGGATTTCCCTTGATTTACCTGGTAGTCTTTGTTTATTCTTGATGTAATTCGTCCCTGTTTTACCTGGTGATCTCCATTGGGCTTTTGCTCATTCCTCCTTGCTGCATCGAGATAACTCTTTGAGGTGGATGCTTGAGATGCTTCTCCATTATACCCCAGACCAGTCTTGATTAGTGGAGAACATTGTACATTGATAATCTCATCCAGAGTTTTAGATCCTTTAACAAATTTAAGATTAAGAGCCTTTGTTTTCTCAATTTCGTTTCTAAGGCCAACAATTTCACATTCTAACTTCTCAAGAAATTTTTCTTTTTCATCAAGTTGGAATTGCAGAGTATCAATGATCACATTCTTTTCTTCTAAACATGTTTTGAGTCTAGAAATCTCTTCATAAAAGCCATCCACATCTATAGCATCCATGTAATCATCATCTTCAAAGGCCATTAAAAGTTTATAGTTATTACCTCATTCATCTTCATCACTATTTAATAGACCATCACTATCTTCATGAGTGTAGTAACTTTTCGTAGTTACATTCTGTTTCTTGTTCCATCTAACAGGTTCCTTCCCTTTGTCAGTTTTATCCTTATGAGGACATTTGGCAGCATAGTGACTGACTCTCCCACAAGCAAAGCATTTGAAAGGTAACTTACCTCTGAATCTTCTAGTACTCCGTTGAAGGTTTTTGATAAAATTTGATTCTTCTTCCTCTTCATAGTAGTCTCCTTTGCTTGAAGCCTTGAAAGCCGCTTCTCTCCTGTCTGATGGTCCTCCTTTCCTCATTTCATAAGCAGTTAGAATCCCATGAAGCTGTGACATTTTAAGGTTTTGTAGATTCTCCTTTTCTGCTATTGTAGAAACTTTAGATTCAAATTTAGGGGACAAAGATCTTAGAACTTTTTCAACCACAATAGCCTCTTTTATTTCTTCACCCAAGTTTTTCATACAATTAACAATCTCATCCACACGAAGGAAATAGTTAGCCACACTTTCATCATTATGCATTCTGAGATTTTCATACTGAATTCTGAAGGTTTGAAGTTTTGCTCGTTTTACCTGATCATCTCCTTCATAGCTCAGAACAATCTTGTCCCATATTTCCTTTGCGGATTTATACTGCATAACTTTGACAAATTCTGATTGCGATAGACATCCCAATAGAGTATTGACCGCCTTTTCATTTGTTTCATATTTCTTCTTCTCAGCCGGATCTGTGGGAGTTGTTGTTGGAAAAGTATACCCTGTATCTATGATATCCCAGACTTTTGTACCCAGAGATTGAAGATAGGCAGTAACTCTTACCTTCCAATATACAAAGTTTGTCCCATCAAAAACTGGTGGCCTGATTGATGCTTCCCTCTCGTAGTTGCTCATGATGAAAGATCTTACTTCAAGCGATCAAGCTTCTTCAAAAGGACCTACTCTGATACCAATTGTTGGAAATAATACTGAGAGGGGGGGGTTTATCAGTATTATCAAATTCTTTTCAATGTGTCTTCCTGATTTATACTTTAATTTAATCTTCAGATATTGATCATTAACTTGTATGTCAGTACCATATAATAATGAGCATGAACAGAAAATAGATAGTCACACCAAAGAACACCAGATATAAGGTAGAAACCCAATGTGGGTGAAAACCACCTGCTGCAATATGTCTCTATCTTCTTTCAATTAGAAACTTCTTTTACAATGATTGTGTATTGGTGCAGTCCTTTACCAGTACGCAGGCTACAACCTGCAGAGAGCTATAACTCTCTCTCGTTTTCCAGTCTCTCCTGGAAGGGAGCTACAACCCCCTTAGCTCTTTTACTTCTTTAAGGACCACGTTTTATGAATTTTCAAACTGGATCCAAGAAGATAAAATAATCATCAAGTACATGCAAATCAACCAATCTCCTTATATAATCAACCAATGAATCACCCAACTCTTCAGAATGTTGTAAACAGAAAAGTAATACCAGAAATCTAAACCTAGAACTCTACAACAATAGACAAAAGAAATTCAACAAAAGTTTCAAGATAAGTCCGCAACTTCACCAAGAGGAGCCTGCGAACATCCGCAGCTCTTCTGAGTCTAAACTGCGCAGATCCGCACTGGTCGTTCTTCTACTCTGCGTACTTCTGCTCAGATCCGCACCTTCACTGTCTGACTAACAGTGTACCACCGCATCGTGCCTTCTTCTGCGTTGCGTACCTCGCACCGTGCCTTCTTCTGCGCTGCGTGACCCCCGCACTGCGCTTTCTCCTGCGTTGCATACCTCGCACTACACCTTCTTCTGCGCTATGTACCCCCGCACTGCGCCTTCTTCTGAGCTGCGTACCCCTACACTTACACTGTGGATCGCCTGCGTACCTCTGATTAGGGCCAAATTAACAATCCTCTAATGTGCCACAGTCATTAAAATCCACAGATATGTTCATGCGCCCGAGAGATCACGACTTATCAATAGATTCGCCTTAAGTTTTCTCCTTGATTTAGATCTAGCCTTTAAAACCAATCACCCAAAATTTCAGATCTTAAAATATTCAAATTTTCACAAGTACCTCGCCAAGTGATCTCCTATCCTTTTTATAGGCAAGCTTTTACTCAAACCATGGTCCAAAACCATAGGTATTCAATACTAGGAACCCAATACCTTGGATCAATACTTTTAGATGCAAAACCACAGATCAAAACCATAGGATCAAATATGACGGGCTAAATACCATGAACCATTCATAAGGATTCCCACGTGCATGCGCTTTACTATATTGGAGTGAGTGAAACTAGGGTCCGCACCTTCTGAACGAAGCACCTGCGTGTATGTCCGCACTCCTTGGTCGGCGTACCTGCGGGTCCGCAGCTTCTTCTAGGATTACATGCGGGTATCTTATTTTCCATAATTTTGAGTGCCTGAACTGAGATTTGCCACTAGAGTGAGTTGCCATCAAGTACAACACCTGTGCCATAGTACCAAGCCAGAATCATAATGCCAACAAAGTATAGTGTCTCAGGTGTAGGCACGGTTATTTTTTAGAGGAAGCATGGATCTCGCCTTACCTTGACCAATGTCAAGTATGTACCAAGACTAAAGAGAAACTTGGTGTCGATTGCAATATTGGAAGACAGAGGCTATGATGTAGTCTTCAGTGAGGGAAAGGTTTTCCTTAGACACATCATCACTAGATAGGTGAAGTAGATTGGTTCATGAGTCAAGAACATGCATGCTCTTGAGATTCAAGATGCATGCAAAGCCTTGAGCAGCAAGGCAACTGATGGAGACTTGGTGGTTGAGAGGGAGGGTATATTACCTCTCAACATGCAGAGCTAGAAGAAGTCTCAGACGATTGTGGAGGAGCCATATTGGTGCATCAGCTTCAGGAGTTGTGGAAGCAGCCACAACTAGAGAAGCTGAGAGGAGATTGGAGTAGAGACATCTACTCATGCATGGACTCCAGTAGGGGGAAACTCGAGCTAGGTGGGCTGATGGATCACATGCAGCCATACCTCCAGGTAGGAGGTGGGGTGATATAGAGTGATCGTCCCAAGGAGGAGGGGCAGGATCCTTGAGGTACCCAACCTCTTAGATGAGACCTTGCTACAGGAGCCCCAATATGGAGTAGCAAGAACTAACTGATTGGGTAGAGACAGATGTGGATGGAGTGGCAAAGAGAGTGACAATGCATGGAATCCCAAGATAGCGCATAGCTAACAGGTTGCAACACTGCGAGAGGCACCAAAGAGAGTGACAATGCAGGGAATCCCAAGATAGCGCATAGCTAACAGGTTGCAGCACTGCGAGAGGCACAAGTGTTTTGCACAGTGCTAGGTGGCACAGAGAGGTGTGCAATGGTGCGAGATGCATGGAGATGTTGCAATAGCTCAGATGTCAGAGAGGGAGCACTTGTCAGCAGCAGGTAGAGCTTCAACATCAGAGTATGTTCCTAGCCCAACAGAGTGGTCAGTTGGGAGTGTTTTTGTTCCAAGTGTTGTTGGAGCAAGTGGACCGGGTAGATGTGTTGCATGCAGAACATTCCAGAGTTACAGGATTGGGTTCAAGAGAAAGCCTTTCTTGTTGAGAGGGAGTGTTGAAAAATGTGTAACAAGAAATGTTAAATTTAGAATGTGCTAAAAATAGACCTGCTAAAAATAGCAGTTTGGCCAGTGAGGTCATTGGCCACATTGGGTGACAGGTGAAACTGCTAAAAATAGAAAGTTCTAAAAATAGCATTTCTGGGTCCCTTCCTATTTATAGTAGTCCCTAGTCTATTCATAGGAAGTAAAATTAATTTTGGTCTTAACAGCAGTTGGAAATATTAATTAATTAATTCAGTTGAGTAAATTAGTTAAGGAAATTCAAATTTGAAGTCTTTGTGAGCATGCACATGAGTTGTCCCACTGATTTAGGAATTTATCCTTAATTTCCTTCACTGATTGAGGGAATAAGTATGAGTTCTATAATGATAGAATCAATTGAGTTAGTTCTAACTAGTCAAGTCAAGTTAGATTATTTTAACAAGTTGTTAAAATAATAAAATATAGTTTGTTAATGCTTGCATGCATGTGACAACTATTATTTTAGATAACTGAGGATTCACTCATGGATAATTGTTGCATGTCAGTTTTGTCAGAGACCCGGTTGAGATCAGATGAGGGACATTGTACTATCAGATGCTAGGATATTTCTAGTAAGTATTCCTTGCATGAGGAAGAAACCTATTTTCTTCAATGACTACGTAGGTGGACCTGAGGTGAGAGCAAGTATGATTAGGCCAATTTTCAACCTATATAATGAGGCCTAGGTAGTCCATGATTTTCATCTTCTGATTGAAGATCATCAGGATCTTCTGATTACAGAGAGAGCAGGATAACTATTGAGCTAATTCTTTTTGTATGTTGTCGAAGATCTACACTTAATTGATAATACATGGTTGGGGTTTTATGCTGGTGCTTTCCCCTGGATATATCTTGTGTTATGTGTGATTATTTCTCTTGATCAGTTATGCATGTTTCTACTTGATGTTGCTCATGAATTTAATTATGCTTCCGCTTTATGTTTTGTAGAAGTAGAACAAGGATTATGCTTTAGGACATTGCATATATCGGTTTGTTCTACAGGTGAAATTTCTACACTGTGAGGGTTCCGTTGGATTTTTCCTGTGGCTCTACTTGGAGGTTCGTGCCGAAAGAGAGGCACCATGGCTCATCAAGGTTGCATAAATCTCATACGCTCAATGCAACAGTAACCATTTATTGTTGCAACAAGGGCTGATAATGGTTAATTCTGGGATTGCATTGATGAATTTGGTTGGATGCAAGACATTCATTCGATTCAGCTGCTATCAAGGACACCCTCGAATCTGAATCAGTAAGTGAGATAGATGTAGACTGAGACCATCCATTGTTGCATGTTTATAGCTTGGTGTTGCTTTCGAAGGGTGAGACATGTGCGACTAGATGCGTACTATAAAACTCTGTCAATGGTATCATTTAGAAAATCCTTCTCACAAATTGTTACTCATACAAGCTCTTTCACTACCTCTGTCATCATGCAACTTGCTACATTCAAAGAACTATTGATGGCTAGACAACAATTGGTGTGATCAATGAAGTTTCCAACTCCTCAGCAGTAAACTCCACTTTTATGTTCAACATTGGTTGAAAGACGTGAAAGAAGCTGAGAATCAAAGCCAACTCCCACATGTTTCGAAGGAGCCATTGTTCTTCTGAGTAGGAGGAGGAGTCGTTAAAATAGTGACGAAATCTTAGTCTTCATTGTCACTGCTATTCCTAAAAGGGGCAGAGCACTCGATGGCTGGATCAAGAGGCGCTAGCCGGGCTGGAGTCCTTGCACTGCACACATGTGCTGGGTGACGTTTTCTGTTTTCCCCATGTTCCTGATTGAAGCTGCTTCCTCCTCTTTCCACCATCATTATCTATCAGATTGGATGCGCAATTGTTCAAGAATACAAGGGATATGTGTTGGTAGAGATTCCAAGAGTCACCATCTACTACAACACTACATGAACAAGGTGGATCTTGAAAGATTGGAGTCTACATGAAGAAATAGCTACCTGGAAATCGCTGCCATTGCTGAAAGAGAGTGTGCCTGTTGCAGATCACATTGGGCATTTAAATTTCAAATAATCGATTCTCTAACTTTTAGGAGTCAAAATATTATGAAGTATTTTTTCCACTCGTGGAATACTATGCTTGAAAGATCATCACCAATAACATTCGAGTCATTGGCTCTAAGTTTGGTCAAAAGTATCTAAGCCTTTAGCACTAAATGAGCCTGGAATTTGCAGATTCTACACCTTCTGAAACTTGTGTGGAGGACTACTAGATTAAAGGTGTGCATTTTTTTTAAAGGGAACTAGCACAAAATTTTAATTTTTGAAATCATTTCACTTGTATAAGTGACTTCATACACTTTATTTCACTTTTTAAAGTTACATCATAATGTGATTTTTTATTTAAATTGATATCAAGCCTTTGAGAAATAAGTTGTATTTTTTAAAATTAAATGAGTGAATTTTGAGAGATATAAGGAGTGACATAAGAAAGAGGATTAGTGCATAAGGCGCATTAAATTTTTTATTTTGGAGAGATCATGAGTATTTGTAATTTTTTATGTCATGGAGTCATAAGTGATTTTGTGGAGTCATAAGGTGCATATTTTGTAATTTTGGAGTGATAAGTGAAGATTTTTAAAAGGGAAGCTCATTGTTTTATTTTGAAGAAAGTTTTTTAGCAGAGTATACTTTTATTTTTGAAGACAAGGGGTTGTGTGAGTGTGGCATTCTCATTGTTTGTGAAATTTCATTCACAATGTTGTGAAGGTGAAGGTTGATGTAATTCACTATTTAATAAAGACATATTTTTTGTGGTGTCTGTGTCCTAGATCCTCCCGAAATTTAATAAGGGTTTCTTAGGTACACAGTGTGTAATGAATGCATGTGCATGACTTGTGTTCAAAATATCTCTTTGTATTATGCTTAAGACAACTACATGCACATAAGTACACAAGCACAAAGTGTCACATCATCAACTTGATAAGATGATCTTCCAAGCAAGCACATTTCAGATTATGTAATCAAAGAAATCAAGTTAAGGATGCAACAAAATCATGCATTTCAAGTCAAGACATTTCTGGATCAACATCTAATCAAGTTGTCATCTACATTAGCAATTTTTTTGTAGCAACTCAACAACAATTTTTTGGAAATTGCACTTGCACCATTTTTTTATAAGCTCAATACAAAATTGTAACTTGCAAATCATAATTTGTAAGTTGAATTGTAATCAAAGTCAAATTCAGTTGAATTGTAAGGTTGCATTTTCGGTTGTAACTGACACCCTCATTTGATTTGTTACAATGCATACATTAATTCAAGTCAGTTGTCACTTGAACATTTATCATTTGGGTGCATTTTCGACAATGTTCGACAACCATAAATTTTTTTAGCACATTCAGTGCATCACTAAGTACAGTAATCACACAAGAGTTCAAGACAACAAGTATTTCAAGTAACAATAATCAAACAAGCGAACGTGTTCATAAAATAATCAAGCAAGAAAGTGTGAGTATTTCATTCAAGTACACATAAAAAAATAAAGCAAGTTCAAGCACATAATCAAGCAAGCAATCATCTTCAAACGAGCGTGGACTCTAATCTTCAAGTAAGCATCAAAACAAGCATGTGTCTATAGAAAGTGCCCTAATATCAAGTGAGCGTGTCAAGTAACCAAATAAAGTACAACAATTCAACACACAACAAGCGAGCCTGTGTAAAGTTCATTAAAGCATTCATAACGTTTCATTCAAGCAAAGAAATCATCATCAAGCGAGCGTACAATCAGCAGTTCAAGCAAGTGTTTAAAAGCATCAACAATCAACAACCAGTACAAGGGAGCGTGTCATTTCAGTGATTGACTCAAGTGAGAAATTTTTCAAGCACAACTTTTACGACAAGCAAGCATGACTTCAAAGTAAGCAAGGCAACATGGTGACACACATTCAGTTGTCCCAAATTATTAACAATTTAATGTTATCATCAGCCGGTGACATGGTGCACATCAACAAAACCACTCTTGCTGACATTCAAGTGCATATTCAACATGCACATGAAACGATTGAGTTCCTTCAACTGGAGTCGCAGCTGAAGAGAAATGAGTTGCAAGAGAAGTGTGTTTCTTCCAAGTCTTTGACCAACCTAGAGACAGCTGATCATTCGACTTCATTCATCCAACCAATTTCAAGTGTTGAAGTTGTTCCAGTTCAACTTTCTTCCAAAACCATCATCAAGCCATGGGAAGAAATTCAAAGTAATCAAATCTGATGCAGCTTAGACTATGTCAAAGATAATGACAACTTACATATCCCTGATTATTCAAAGCCCATTCAGTTTGTTAGTGCCAGATTACTTGAAAAAATCACCTCAGCAAGTTCTCAACAACTTGCAGACTAACATCAATGCACACAAACTGACGTTGCAAACAAACAAAAATGCACACAAACTCAAGTTGCAGACAAACCGAAATGTTCTCATTATCAAAGAATTGGTCATCTGGAAAATCAATGTTTTGATCTCCATCCTTGTAGCCATTGCAGTAAGTCAAATCATACATTAGAGAAATGCTACAACCAATGACAGTCAACCAAATTGAAGATAAATTATTCATGGATTGATCCCTGGGAATGGTCATCCACAGCTAGAAGATTGTCCAAGTTCTACAATTGGATTCACACACACATATTGCAGCCAACAGTCAAATGAAGATGGTACTCTTGTACAGTTGAACGGGGGAGTACACCAGTGAAATAATCATCCACCTCTAAGTGGGGAGTTTAGATATATTTTGGAGAAGATTGCCTCTCCTTTCAAATGAAAAAGGGGGGAAAATTTCAATGAAATTGACAAGTGGTTTTCAAACTGAAAGTCTCGACAACATCAGCAAAGTAGCCACTGGGCGATCGTCATCAGCGAATACGCTAGTGGGTGTTCATCAAATTGTGTTAATGGGCACCAGATGTTTTTTTCAAGAAAAGGACAGTTGGATCCTTTTGTGGCTTGGCACATGATGGAGTTGTCAAGTGACATTTAGAGATGAATCAGTCATGAAGCTGACTCATGGTCTCTTCATATTGTAGTTTCTTCAACATCCAACTTTGGCAGTTTTTCAGGCAAGTGTTTTTTGAGGATCAACTTGAGAACTTAGAAGATGGTTCCTTGTTCATTTTGGATTTATCATTGGGGGGGGAACGTTAGCCTCACTCTTAAAAATCAATAATAAATCCAATTATTAAATTAAATAAATAAAATCATGAGAATTCCTCAAACTAAGTAGTCTAGTTTGGATGAGAGATTCTCTCCAATTAACTCTCCTAAATTAGTGTGTAAGTTGAGAAAATGTCTCAACCAAGTGATTCTAAGATAGAAGCACTATCTTAAGACCACTTACTCATGTATTTAAATGTATTATTAAATTTTTTGAATAATGTGAATTACATGAGCATGAGAGACCACATGATAGCTCTCTGCCTTTTCTGCCAATTTAATTTTTGTGTGTTAATTCGTTGTGCATATGGTTATATGGCTCTATGATTCTTCTTCATTCTTGCCTCTTCCTCTCTTTTTCTTCTCCATTCTCTATGTTGTTTTTCATATTGAATTCTTTGATCTGGAGTGAGGATAGTGGATCCTTGCCCTTCTTCTGTCATAGTTTCAACTATTATAGCAACTTGAGATTCAAGTTGTTGTTTGTTTTTGAAAATAGGTTGATTTATTGGTTCAACAATGGGTTGATATATTTGTTTAACAATTTTCCTTGTTTCCTTTTGTTTTTCTGCAGTTGGTGTTACTTTTGGGGTTTGTTTTCTTTTGACTTCCAAGGCTAACAAGGTTTTTCATTCAATTAAATTCAATTTTTGTCATGTTCTTTGTTTTTCGTCTAATTCCTCTAGAGTTGGTTTACTAGCAACCGGTGTAGTTAGTTCTGATGGTTGAATTTTGATGGGGGGGGGGGGGGGGGGGGGTTTCTTAATAAATCTATCTTTCTGATCTCTATCTCTAGGCATAAAGAAACATAACTAAAAGAAAAACTAAATTTTTGTTGTGTTTTTATTTTTTATATTTTATTTTTATCCTATAATTGAATCTGTTGTTGAATGCTTCCCCAGCAACGACGTCAAAATGTTGGGCTAATTTATAGAGTAAATTAACAAAAGTATTTCATTATCAATCCAGTTTTGTAGAACTTAGAAACATTCCAAAACGTATGGATATCTACTATAATCAGATTTAGAAGATAAGTTATGGAAACTGAAGGAAATGCAATGATAAAATAATTATAAGTGCATATTACAAATATAAAATTCAACTAAGTAATTTCTAATTCACTATGTAATAAGTAGGAGAAGTAGCTCCTAACTTAGGAGAACTAGATTTGTCCTTCTTCTAGAATACTACTTTATGAACAAAAATCAAAAACCACTAATGGACAATAGCTTAAGATGCATAAAAAAATAATGGAAGAGGCTCCTAACTAAGGAGGTCCTTGGTGTTCTTCATTACAAATTCATTCATCATTAATGTCATTGTTAGAAAACTGAAAATTCAGAAAATCACTTGAAAGCAAGAAAGATGAATTTTAGTTTCTATTCATTAATCCAATAGAAGGAGGGTTCAACTTGAACACTGGGTTGTCCCTTCATATAAAGATGATAAATAAACAAATATTAATTATCAAACATAATAAATCATCATACATCAAATCAAATAAACAAATCTCAAGAAAAACTGATTTATGAAAATCAAGCTAGATTAACCATGAAGTGTACTTAGGTTGGAGTGGGGGCCCTCCACCCTTGCCTTGCACACTTGAAGAGATTATCAGCTACTGCAAACTCATTCAATCATTCACACCATTGAATATAAAAATGATTATAGAACAAGCTCCTCAAATTAACTCAAAGTATTTAGAAGTCTCAATATGAAATTATACAAATTCTACATCCATAAGCCTTCAATGTTTTGGCTTAAATAGAAAAATGTGAAACAAAATGATCTAAAATGTCTCTAACAGATAATTCTATCCATATCCTATCTATCCAAGTCAAACTCATCCATTCCATCACTAAAAATATGGAAAATCCCAGGAAATCATAAAACTACCCTATTTCCTAGGGATTTCCTGAATGACTGGTCGTGTCTAACCAACTTTGACCGGGCCTGTTTAAGCTTGGTTTGAACAAACAAATAGGAGATACTTCAATATTATTTCCCAATATTTCTATAAATGTACTCATCTCGTGCCCAAGTGTCCTGCAAAAATGACATCCATGAAGCCATTACGGGAATTTTTGTTCTTATCAAAAAATGCACTTAAAATTCAATTTTAGTAAAAACATCTAAAAATTGAAAAAATAAATTTATATACCTGAATATGCACAAATATATCAAAATGGGGTGTATATGATGGAAAATGGATAAATAATATAGAAATTAAGTGTGTTTTCTTAAGCAAAATTGGATAAAAACAAGGGTCAACAAGCATGACTCAGGTCTTTTGAAAGACTATGTCCCATAGTCTGGTAAGCTATTTCTTGGGCAATAAGTTTATCAGGGATGTATAGGGGCAAAACATGGGGATGTGAAAGACTACCAAACATCCAGACATAAGTGAATTATTATTCTCCAAACCAGTTCTCAATTGATAGAAAATCATTGTTAGCTTTAGGTGAAACCCTAGGGGCCTTCTTATCAAAGACACTTCAGTGGATGGGCAGCATTAATCCATGGAAATGTTTATAGAAATGAGGCTGAAATTTTGATTCCTAGAGTATGTCAAGATAAACATGGATAGGAGTAGGTTCTTCTATAGTCCATCTCCATCCCATAGAAGTAAAATCAGAGTTGAAACAGATGGCATCCATTATATAGGCGCTCATATAAAAAAGGGGAACAGCATTATGTGAAAAACTACATTTGCTCCTATAATTCATGATTTGAGTGGTTATATTGTCAGAAAATATGTTTCCCTAATCCAAATATATCCATCAGAGGAAGCATCAATGAGTGGTACCCGTTGGTCGGAGAATTTATGTGTATCAAGGTAACCATAGATCCTACATAACATAGTGGATATTTGACAGCATGGACCAGCAAGGGAGGAAACATAATACATACTCTTATCTTCTCACTTATGTTTTTTAGGATCTCTTCCCCAGTTTTTGATGGGCTCTAATTGATGCTCATTCTCCTTCATGAACTTCTATATAAAAAGCTTTTCATATTTTTGTTGAGGTTGTGGCACATGATACATTTTGCTCAAATCACTATTGGTGAATAAACCAATGATTGTTTGCTTCTGAGTCATGAAATTCATTTGTACAATGCTCATATGATCAATAACCCATTTAACCATATCTTTATAAGGAAGGATCTTGGTATGAGTTGCAATCTTATGCAAAAATGAATTGGTGACATCACTATAGGTAGTTTCAAAGACCGGGGTAGAATCATCTGTTGTAGCTATTTCTCTGTTTCCTTGTGTCCTTCATCTTAAAAAAGATTATAAATAGCTTCCCAAGAGGAGCTTCCAACATCTATAGAACATGTTGTATCAGAGAATAATGCAGGCATTTCAGTAGTTTCAGGTGGAGGAGCGACCAATTGTTGTTCAACAACGAGTTTCTTCCTTGCCTTAGCTACGCTAGACATCTGTAATGAATTTTTCTTGTCAGAACTGACCTATAATGGAAAACACAATAATAAGCAGAAATTCCTTAACCAAAGATTTCTTTAGGGAAAATAACTATTTTCCATAACGATTCTTGTCTTTATGAGCAAATCTTGGCAACATAAAGTTGGAATGATTAAATGGTTTAAAACTTCAAAAGACATAAATTTGTTGCTTTTATCCATTAAATGATAAACGTGATTTCACATGGGCTCTGTACATGTCAACATATCAACGAACTTTTTCAGGTAAATCTTAGGGATACACCTTTAACACATGTGATATATTCACCTTCTGATAGGTTTTATTCAAAGATATAACAATTATGAGTTGTAAGCGGGAAGAGACATCGAAGGTTCTATATCAGGGATGCAATATCAAATATTTTAAAAGAGTGTCTCCCGAATTAAAAGTTCTGATATGGATAGGATGTGAATATCGGAGGATGAGCGATATCGGAATATTGAAGGATGAGGGATATCGTAATATCGGAGGATGAGGTACATCGGAGGATCAGAGGATATCAAAGGATATCATAGGCATTAGATATCGAAGGTTTTAAAGTGGCACTTGATCTTAAATTTCTAGTATATGGAAGCTATGATATACTACATGGTAGTCTTGTGGGGCAAGGATTTTCCTTATTATATCTATGAAGTCATGTTTATATAACTTTAGACTTAAAGTATCGAAAATATTTAATCAAGGGAAAGTTTTATAGCAACCTTATTATAAGTAATGTTGTGATATTTAAATGTTCTGATAGAACTTCTTGTGATAATATATTTTAAACAAAAGCCTATTGGGTTATTTGTTAATATTATATTTATGAGGCTGATCTCTGATATGAAAACTCCGATAAAGGGAGATTTTCTTATTCAAAAGCATTTTGGTGACAAAAACTCAAAATTGCCTTATTTTATTAGAACCAAAGAACTTTATCAAAATTCAAAAGGGTCCCCATTATTTATTAGTTCAACTATCATAAAAAAAATAATGGGGAGTTGTTGAGTACTACAACAATTGGCGACATACTAGGTGAAATAGTTATCTCTGTAAATATAAATGAAATTTTAACTACTAAAGAAAAAGACTTAGAAATGTAAAAATAATTGAAGTTTTGATTGGTAAAGATTACTCTAAAGGAAAGAACTCATTATTTTGAAAATTACCTCACAACTTCTTGTTGATGAAAATCTTTATTGTCTTTATCATTCATTTAGTCAGTTATAAAGATAAAGCTAAGAACTATAGAAGCCTAGCTTTTAAAATAGAATTTTTTGTCATCGGTAGAGCCCTTGTTGCCAGCATTCGTCCATAGCCTCGACAGGGTTACGATTTAACCAAAATGTACCAATATTTCATCCACTTATAGTAACATTTTAGAGGTATTTATTTTTCTTTTAATTTTTTTTGTTTTAAAGCTTAATTGAAAGCCATTGTCGTGGTTTTGTAACAAGATGATGACAATTCCATTCACATGTTATAATGATATTGAGCAAGCTAGCTCGTGATGAGACCTCTTGTATTATACTTGTGCAACTATAAGCCACTATCCTAGTTTGATGACCAGTCATGATAATGTCAATATAATTGGTTTCCTATGATCATGGTAAGTTGGTTCATGATGAGACCTCCTATCTTTCAAGTTTTAAATATTATTGAATTACTCTCTAAAAAAAATTAAAATTAGTGGATGGGGAGGTATATTCACTCCTTAAGAGTCATGGATGACAATTGAAGCCAAAATATTCTAAAACTTCAAAATAGTATTCACTTTTTAAAGATAACTTTCCATGACCAATCATAGGACAACTCGATTTTTTAAAGTTTCAAGTTATGAAATATTTACAACTTAATGGATATAAAGATTTCAGAGATTTTTAACAGATCCAATACTAAAATTCAATGTTATAATTCACTTTCTAACAATTCTCCTCTAATTAGTCTCATTTCATGTAAATGATGAGAGACCCCAATATGAAGTCAAAAGTGCATTTCCTAATCATTATTAAGGCTAAAGACATCGATATCTAGATGTGATTATTTACATATTTGCAGGAGGATAAATATCCTTAAGAAAAATATTTTTTCAAAACTAGCCCATTAACGAGAAGAGCATCCCTCCTACCCTATAAATCTTGGAGGATAAACGTTGTTGGGCCTAGTTTCTCAATGATCTGAAATGGACCTAGCCATAACTTCTGGAACTTTGTGTGTTTTCCTTTTTCTTCATGGGCTTTATCCCATTTCAGAACTAAGTCATCGATTTCAAAGATTTTTTTATTAACTAAACTTGCATCAAATGAGGATTTGACCAATTGCTGATGGTGGGCATGAACTTGTTTGGCTATATCTCTCTCTTCTTCTAACTAAATAATTTGAGACATCCTTAATTGCAAAATAGAAAAAGGTTTTTCTTCAATAGATTGCACTAGGGATACTGAAGGAAGAGATAGATTAGGAGGTAGGATACCCTATTTTCCATACACTAATTGAAAAGGAGAAGTGCTTATAGAGACCTTCTAAGTGATTTTGTCAGCCCATAAAGAAGAAACTAGATCTTTGTGCCAATTTATTTGATTTTGGTAAATTGTTCACTTGATTATCCTAATGAAGTTTTTATTAGTAGACTCTGCTAATTCCTTGAGGGTAATAATTTGCAGAATATTTGAGGTTAAAACCTCTTTTAAGATCAAATCCAATCATGGTATTTTTGGAAAAATAAGATGCACTATCAAACATAAGGGCATAAGGAAGACCAAACCTAGTAAGAATAAATTGATCGATAAATTTAATAATGTTTTCAGACTTGGCCACCTTTAGAGGCATTTCTTCCACCCATTTGGTGAAATAATCCATAGCAGTAAAAGTATATTTATGTTGCTTAAAAGAGTTAGGAAAAATCTCACCTATTATGTCCAGTCCCCATTGCTCAAAAGTTTGCTCAATGTTAACTGGCTGCAAAGGTAAGGTTGATTTCTTTTGTCTTCCTGAAGCAGTCTAACGGACTTCACATTTTCTGACACAGGCATGGGTGTCCTTAAATAGAGTCAACCAATAGTATCAAGCATGCATAATATTATAAGAAGTAGTGTCCCCACCATAGTGTCCACCAATTGGTCCATCATGTAGCTCCTACAAAACTTTTTCTTCTTCAAAACTTTCTTGACATATTAACCAAACATAATCATAATTTCTTCTAAACAAAACATAATTAAAAATATGATATTGATTATATTTAATTTTGAGAGCTATTTTCTTTTTGTAATTGAGTTCCAATGGAGCATAACCATTTTTTAAATAAAATATTAAATCGACATATTGAGATTCAGTGTCAACAGGGCATACCTCTTTAATTTGAACATTATTACCTGAAACTTCATTAGCCGAAGTGTCATAAGCTCCAATAATTAATCTACAAAAACCTTGACCCCTTACTATTTTAGTTGGTTTCATTTCTAGGTCATATTCTTGCAAGGCAGTAACCCAATTTTCCCTTTTCTCCCCCAAATCCTTTTGGATAAGCAATTGTCTGATTGAAGGGAAAGGAACAACTACTTTTGTATGTGCTTTTAGGAGGAAAGGCCTGAATGTTTTATGGATTTAAAAACTGAAAAGGCTTGTTTCCCAACTTCTAAATAATTTAGCTAAGCTCCTTATAAATTGGAACTAAAGAAGGAAATTGGAGCTTCAACTTGTTGTTCATTAAGTTGTGTTAATACTCCTGCATAGGATTGTTCAGAAGAAAAAGTATAAAGAACAAATTTTTTAGCAAAATTAGGAATTGATAATGAGAAGCATCTATGATTGCTTGTTTTATGGACTCAAATGCTTTTCTTTCAATCAGTCCCCATTTGAAAATTTACTTCTTCTTGATCATAGTCTGTAATGGTAATACAATTTGAGAGAAATCTGGGACACATCATTTAACAAAATTAATCTGCCCAAGAAAGGATTGCATGGATGTTTTGCTGTGTGGTAAGGGGATTTCAGATATCGCCTTGATTCTATCTGAATCTATGTAGATTCCTTCTTTAGACACAATAAAGCCTAGAATATTACCTTCGCTAAGAGAAAAAAATGACATTTTAGGATTTACGGAGGTTCCAAATTTTTTACATCTTTCAAAGATTTGTTTTAAATCATGTAAATGATTACTTCTCTATTTAGAACAAATTGTAATGTCATCTAAATACACTACAATTGTATTATTGATCAAACCTCTGAAATCAATGTCCATGGCTCTTTAGAAAGTATATCCAACATTAATCAACCCAAAAGGCATTTTTTGTTAAGCATATGTTCCCCACTTGGATTTGAATGTGGTTTTAAATCTATCATCTAGATGTACAAGGATCTGATTGTAACCATAAAAACCATCTAAGAAATACATTAGCTTAGAACCAACAACATATTGTAAAATTTGTTCCATTTGAGGCAGAGGAAAGTTATCCTTTTCAAAAGCTTTGTTTAATTTTAAAATCTATACAAATACGAATATCTCCATTCTTCTTTCTAACTGGAACAAGATTTGATACCCACATGGAATATATGAATGGGAAAATGATTTTGGCCTTGGGAATCTTATTCAATTCAGTCTTAATCTGGGCTTCCAAGTTAGGGTAAATCTTCCTCAACTTTTTTTGAATTGGCTTGACATCTAGCAGCATAGGAATGGTGTGTTGAATGATAGATGTATCATAAGTTTTAAGATCATCATAATTCAAAGAAAATACATCTTTTTATATTTGCAACAAATGAATGAAAGAAGATCTCTCATCTGGTGAAAATCCAAGGCCTAGATTGATGTTCCGAGGCTTATGATCAGATCCTAAATTAACCAATTCAAACCTTGAAGTAGAGCTCTGAATTTTACAATTGGTAACCCTTTTGAATATATCTTTCATATCATTTAAGTCTTCCAGTTTTACTACAGTTTTAGGAAAGTTATTTTCCTCGGAAGATTTATTTAGTTGCTTGTCATGTTCATCTTCATCAATAATCTGGTCAGAGTAAGACCCTTCAGATGTCAAAACACTTAAGATATCATTGTCATCATTAAACACACATCAATTAGTTAAGTTTTCTAGGATGAAGGGGCGAAAAATTAATTCAATAGAAAACCTATCGAGACTGAAATCTTTGGGTGCAATGAGTTTGGAAGCAACATTGGCTAGGATATCAGCACTAGCATTCTATAATTTTGCGATCAAAGCTATATTGAACACATTAAAATGGGAAGTTAGGTCTTGAAACAAGGATGTGTAATGCTTACGGTGACTAGAAACACAATGGATGTTGTTTCTAACTTGTTTGATAACAATCTCTGAGTCACCAAAAACTTTAAGATATTTATCATCAAGACTAATGGTATTTCGTAAGCCCAGTGCCAATTCTTCATATTCAACAATGTTGTTGGTACAATCAAATTCCAATCTGCATGCAAGCATAGTTTTTTACCCTCGTGATTTACCAAGATGCAACCAGCGCATGCATCGTCATTAGATTTGGATCCATCAAATAAAGAGTCCAAAATAAAATATCATGCTTATTTACAAGGCTTTCTACAATATTAATACACTTAGATGAATCTATTTGGAAAAATTTCAATTTGAGATGAAACAGAATCAACTAAAAAGGGATGTTTTCGTGCTTGAAAAATTCCAAAGAAAGATTCAAAAGAGTAACTTCCAAGAGTGTTGTTTGTAAATACTACTGGTTCATTTTCCTCATCAAAATCAGTCACTGAATATTTCATATGTTTCTCCCTATCAACATGAATTTGATTTGGTTTTCCATTGTAGGGAAGCCACATGTGTGACCAATCAGTTTCAAATTAACCATGTTTTTTTTAGACCAGTGTTTTCTTAGAATAAGACCATAGAATTCAGGAACATTTACAACTAATATATATATATTATTTGACAAACCTTTGAATTGGAAGATAACCTAATTTAAACAAAATTCATTTCTCCCAAAACTTTGAATTTGGTGTTGTCTAATTGAACAATCTGAACAACATATTTTTGTGGTGAAATATTTAATTTAAGACACACTACATAAGGCATGACATTTGATGATTCACCAGAATCTACTAGACATTTGTGAACATTCTTGTTAAAAATCTCAAAATTCAATAAAAAGGGAGTATGGGAATTTGATCTATCTCCAATTAGGATAGCATTTGATGGGTCAATTTTATCTAAAGAGAGATTAGGAGGTTTTCCTTTCCCTTTTGAGGCCTTTGCAGTGACAGCAGTAGGAAATGGAGATGTAGGAACTGCATTCAATTCTTTAAGTAAATGCTTATGTTGTTGTTTTATATTACCAACCTCATAAAGGGAAATGTTGGCTTTCACCTTTTTCATGTTTTCCGCAATATTATACTCCATAGTATCAAATATTTTCAAAGTCTTATATGAAGAGGGAGATTTGGAAGTAGTTGGAAGAGAATCTGAAGAATGAGTAGAATACTTCTTAACTACACCTCTATCTTTAGTAGGAGGAGCAAGGGATTTTTGTTTTTGATTTGTTAGAGAGGTATCAACAAGTCCCTTACTTCTAGTACTTACTGGTAAGGATTCTTCTTCCTCTTCATTTTATGAGGTAGTTCGAATGAAATCCCATAAACCATGAGCTTCTGCTAATTCTTCTTCTTGGTATTCTTCAAGATATAAGGTTGATTCTTCGTCTTCATCATCTTG
Source organism: Pinus taeda (assembly GCA_000404065.3). Taxonomy (NCBI): domain Eukaryota; kingdom Viridiplantae; phylum Streptophyta; class Pinopsida; order Pinales; family Pinaceae; genus Pinus; species Pinus taeda. The sequence continues at coordinate 29,008 of APFE030035629.1, read as the reverse complement.
GTCAAATTCCACATTTGATATAATGGCAGGTGGTTGTGACTCTAATGGTTGATTCCTTTTAAAAGGTCGTGTTAACACCCAGGTTGTTCCCTATGACTCCCAAGGGAATACGGCCGAGGTAACCACTAACCAATCTTTGGACTACAGCTTCTAGCCCAACAGTAATCAGAGAGGGCTCTCTCTGTAAGGTTTGTCATTGTTTTAATGAAGTTTTAGGCTAGTTATGAAGTGAATGCTTGATTGTTTTTTGTGTTTGGTTGGGAGGATGCTTCTGATAGGCTTTAGAGTCTGTCTGCAGGTAAAACTAATCCATTGGGCAATGGGGTCTTTGGCTTTCGTTTTCTTGAGATCCTGGCTTAAGTGCAGTTGTAATTACAGGGCCTGTGTGTATTTCATAAAACAAACTGTAAATTGTGGGAGTGGAAATGGAAAACAACCAGCAAAGAGCAATTAAGGGTTCTTTACTAAGCTGGGTAACGTGAAGGAGGTCTATTATTTAGGAGCAATTACTTGAATTCCTGAAATAACAGAGCACTGTGATGATATAGTATTAAAGGTAGCACTGAAGAATTACTCTTTAAATACTTTAACTGAGGAAAACATATGAAACAGCTAGGATTGAGCTTAGGGTAATCAAAGATTAAATCCCGGGACTATTCTTTTTCCTGGCCATTTAGATATTGAATACATGGAGAGCATGAAAGATATATGAAAGTATAACAAACATATATGTAACAGAGAGTATCGAGAAAACTTATTGAGCCATGGAATACACAGGAATCCTGCAACTTCAAGCCATACACCATCAAGAGATCAAGAGACACAATGTTTGGAGAAATCCCATCATTCTTTGTATTAGCTGTCTGAAGAATCTACAACATAAGAGTAACAGAAGAGATATCAAGAGATTTCTTACATCCGGAGTCCAACCCCTGCTAACAAATGCGAGGGGGAATATATAGAAGTCTAATACAAAAATATCCCAGGCATTGAGTCATCTGAGAGGAAAATATCTTCTTACACTCGTACATGGCTTGTAGATGAGAAGTAATTACAATCTTAAATGAATTTTAAAAGCTCTCAACTCCCGTCAGAGTAATTTTTGACCTTTGGGGTTTGCGGAGTCGGTTGAGCGGCTTTATCATAACTGCTGAATGATGTGTTGTGCAGCTGTTACTTTTTGTGTCTTCTTGGCCCTGCCACCTGTGCTTGCTGATGCTGTTGCTGCGGTCGAGTACCTATGCTGAGTTGGCTCAACGTCTTCATACCTGCTGATGTATCTTTTGTCCAGTTGTGTATGTAATACAAAGCTTTGTTGAAGAAAAAAGATGTGATTTCTCAACTTTGATTCAAAAGCAATCCCATTAATTCTTACCATGTGTCTGGAGGAGGCAGCTGATGTTTCAAAATTGACCCCAAGGTCTCATCAGCCTCAGTATATTTATAGAAGTGAGGGGGCTCATCGAATAGGTGTGTGACTTCATTTCTAATAAAAAACAAATTATCTAATCTTTCAAAAAGAATTTGCCCTGTTACTGGGCCTGCTCCTGAAGATGCACTTGGTGCCTCAGCAATTTGTATTGCTGCAAAAGTGCTTACCCTCTTGATATATTTCTCATGCGAGAGTAATTTCCTTGATTCTAACAAGCTGGGGAGCCCTCTCTCCTGCAAAGCCAAGAACCTATTCTAGAATTTATTTATGTCAGCTTGCATATCCTCGATTCTCCTGTCCAGGGTCTGGATTAGGTTCTTCATTGTTAGGACTATTTTGATTAGAGAGATTGTTTCAGTCTTGTTTCCAATTCCCATTCTCACCAGCTGGGAACTTGTCCTATAATTGAGCACTTCAATCATCTTGCGGGCAATCTCAGGCATATTGCCTAGAGAAGTCCTTGCTCTGTGCAGTTCTTTTCTTGCTCTACCAATGAGTCCCACTTGCTCATATATGGCGTCAATGTACTCCCATTGGTTAGTTATTGATTGTCCAATGGTGGTCCAAATCACTTATTTGAGCTCTGTTGTAACTTTATCAAAATTGAGCTCCTTTTCTAGCTCTGCAATTCTTTTCTTCAGAGCTTTTACTTCTCTTTCCCTCTCAGCCACATTTTGCTTAAACTTATCATATTTTTCATTTATTTTTGCTAAGTTGTCCTTGGCTTGGCTGAGTTCTGACATCTGAGACTCTAGCACCTGTATTTCTTGCCTCAGCTTCTGCATGTCCAAGCTCTCAGCCTGCTCTGTTGTTGGTGCTGAGGTGGTTGGTGCTGTGGTGCTTGGAGCATCGTGCTGTGCCTGTTGCTTTGGAGGGACAGTATCTTGAGGGGTGTCCTCAAGGTTTATTGATTCTGTGGGCGGCTTGGAAGATTGCCCTGCCTCCCTCCTTTGTAATGCTGCTTCTAATGTGGTCTCAGTGTCTTGCAGCTTTTCCTGTGTTTCTATCAGCTCCTTATATAATGTCATCAATAATGCAGTTGCATCCTTCTCTTGCCTCTGCTGGGCAACCTCATCTGTCTGTGGGTGTAGAGTTGGGGGGATCTTCAATTTCTTTTTTATGGCAGCCATGTCTGCATCCCTCAGTTTAAGGACTTGTTGTATTGCCTTAACGTCATTGGGGTCATGCCCAAACTCTATGATTATTTCTTCTAATGCCTTGATTCTGTTATCCTTAGCTTGGGAGGATGCCCTCTCCAACTCAAGCTGTGCTGCAGTGTTGT
>APFE030035629.1:1647-14203 GCA_000404065.3 Pinus taeda | reverse complement strand
AGAGAGCTTACATTTCTGTCTTCTTAGGGATATAAAGTTGTTGGGGTCATAAGGCTTCCAAAGGAAGCTTTGTTTTAGGCCAAGGCCTTCCAACATCCTATCTGCTTCTTTCCATCCCTCTCTTTTGTTTAGAATAAAATGGCCAAGCTGGTTTCTAACTTTGAGTTGTGCCCTTTTACCCTTTCCTGCAAAGTGGATCTGATCGGCATTGCCGAATTTTCTGAAATATTCCAAGGTAAAGAGCCTCATGGGCACAAATCTGGGCAACTTGTATGGGCGCAGCTCACACCCATATATTCTAATCACAATGTGATGCTGGTAAAAATACCAATCTCCTATGTTGTAGGCAGTGGACAGTTGGAGAATCCTCTGCATTTCATCAGAGAGTCTTGGAGGGGGTGCTGTCAAGAGCAAAGACAAGGCTGGATGAATGAATAAGTCTATGAACTCAGAATATGTATATGGTGAATATGCAAGGATGTGGAAGACTGAGCTCCAGTATACCACTGATCTTGGGTTTCCTGCTGCATCTGTTCTCTTGATTTCAAAGGAGAACTTCTCATATTGGTGATAGAGAATGAGATGATAAATATATGAGGTGTATCTGAACACCCTCTCTCTGGATAAATGCAGAAATTGCTCATGTATCTTGTCAGATATATATGTAGCATAGTCATAGCAAATGCGGGCCTTACCAGGGGTGAACATTGTCATCATGACTAGCACAGTTTCCTCTATGAATTCCATTGATTTATACCCCAGCACTGATCTTATCATGTATGCTAGGTCCAGGCCCAGTTGATTTAAATAACCATCAAAGATGGGAGGATGCAGCACTGTATCAGATTTTTTAATAAACAACTGATTCAATTTCAGGATCTCTGCCTCTGTGAGTATCTTGGCCCCTTGATTGATTAGGTCCAGCAGGGATAAAGGAACTGATTTCCTTTGAGCTTTGAATTGGACCATCTCCCTGATGGCCTCAGGGGTGGTGTAAAATACAACTGCACCTTGAGGGTTGATTACAGCCCTCTGCATAGGATCATAACAGACAGCACACAAGTGGATGAGGTCAGGGAACTGGTTGACCTGGGGCATCTTGAAGATTGGGAGGGAGGATTCCCAAATGCCAAGGATATCTGTTCCATCTCTGTGTTTAGCCCTGAGTTCATTCAGCAGATGAATGTGGAATGTACATTTGGATGGGGCATCTTCTGAAATTTGGTAATCGAGGTCAGCCAAATCTTGCCAGTCCAGCTCTCTCTGAGGAGCATTCAAGGGAGTAACATTAAGGGCTACTGATGCTGAAGGGGTATCCATGTCTGTTTCAAATATTTCTTGAGATGACGAGTGTGCTAACTGAGAAAGTGGAATTGCGAGGAACAAAAAGCAGCAGGGTTGCTATACAGCAGAATAGGATAGTGCCGGGCTTTTTGAGAAGGCTTTTTATGCAGTTTAACAGACCTCCTTTGACAATTTAGGAGCAGGTTAATAAGTTCACGATTGCGCGAACAGGGAAGGGTTTTGACTGGAATTGAAGTATAAGAATGGCTCCGCCACTGTAATTCAACCTTAAACTGTTCAGGGGAGATAGGATATACTTGGTTTCCCGGTAAAATTTCAATTTTATGCCTGGTTCAGGTGGATTTTACAAGAAATTGCGAAAAAACCAGCTTACGAGGAGATGAAGTGGCAAATACCTGTTTAACCAGTAGCTTGGGACGAAGTAGCGGTTGGGTTGGCGCTCTGAGCTTCGGCGAATGGTTGTAAGTTGGCTAGTAGAGTGTTCGTCGTGGTGTGCATGCAGACAGCGCAGAGGTCTTTTTCATAGAAAATAACCAAAAATGCGAAAAAACCATAAAATATGGCCTTTTTGCTTTATTGGCGCGTTTTTTGAATGACGTCAGCATGTGGGTCCAGGTTGGATGACGTCAGCAGGACGTCATCGGGTGACGTGGCGGCCTAAGACCGGTCCACGGGGATGATGAGGTGGCGGCCAGGTGGGCGAATGGGGGACGAGGTGAGCGGTTGTGGAAATGACGTGGGCAACAGCAGGGCGGGGACGTGGGAAGGACAGGTGTCACCATATCGGGCCCCCTCCTGCACGGCAAGGAATCTGTCAGAGGGGGCTCTGACGGAGTTTGACCGCGACGCGTGTCCCCGCGTGATGCAAGCGTCTGATAGATATCGGAAGGTATCTGTCGGACGTCGGGGGCCTTCCGAAATTGATATGAGCCGTTGATCTGCGGGCATGTGATCGGACGGTTGTCGGGTAATGAACCTGCACGGCAAATAACTTCCATCTTTATTAACTGTCGGACGTCGGGGCCCCTCCGAAATTGACGCTGACCGTAGATCTGGCAAAGCCGCGATCGGACGGTCATCGGGTCGATTAATTGCACGGGCGATAGTAGTGAGTGGGCGGGTTAAAAAATTATATTTCTTGGCAGGCGCACCCAGCGGGACCCTCCACTTCATGGATGATTTTCAAAGGTTTTTTACGGTTTTGTTTGTAAAAATCAACTTTGTCCGCCAACATTAGGAAACGGTGAAAAACAAAGAATTTTATGCAAAATTTTTGTACAAAGTATACAAAGGCAAAACTATAGGAAAAGGGGGTTCTGACGAAGTTATAAAAAAGGCGAAAACTGGCTCCTGACCTTAGGATAAGGCGGGGTAGGTATATTTTCATGATATTTCCATCCTTTAATGGTTTAGGGGGTCAAAAAGGGTTTCTTTAAGGGTTTCTTTTAGGCAAAAATGGAGACTTGGGTAGGGGGATGGGTTCAGATGGAGAAAAGGGGTTGAATATGGGTTCTTGACCTTAACCTGATGTTAATTCAATTCCCAGGAAGTAGAAATTATGGCTATAGTGCCAAGGAGGGGATATTTATACAATATGTGGGGTTTATACACCATGGTGTTATAATAATAGGGAAAGTGAAGTATAGGGAGCTAAATAATAGAGTTAGCTGTTAATATGGGGGGAAAATATGGATGATGATCAGTACAACCAAGTTTTCTTGAAAACAACTTAGGGTCAAGAGTAGATCAAAAATGAAAAGACTTTTGCACAAGAAATGTGGCTTCTAAAGGCCATAAGAACCATCATAAAACTTTAAGTTTCTCTTATGTACACAACTTGTGAAGGGGTGTTAGTAATGAGTGATATACAAATGGAAAAAGGAAGTTAGTCATGCTCCACTGTGTTACTTTGCTTGTGCATGGTTAGCAAATTTGATCTTGGAAGAAACACCACTTCTGCAACCCCAGCTACCTACCCAACTAGTTTGACTAACATTTTTTATTCCTTCTTGGAGGGTGCACTTGGACTTGCAAACCCTTTGTGTGCCTTTTCTTTTATATTGGCTTTTTTGCTTTCATTTCCTATCTAATACTACCCTTATTGCTTCCAAGGCCCCAGATTGAGCAGTTGTGAACCTTAGTTTCTCTGCCTAACTACTGATCTGCGAAGATTAAACAGTTTGGACAGATTTCTTTCTCTATTCTACAACATAAATTGAAAACATGGCATGATCCAGATTAGACTGTTGGGTCATCCATGAAACTTTTGTGAATATGCAGGCATATATACACCTTCTCTTTTCTAGTAAATATGGAACCTTTGTGGCAGCAAAATGGATCATATTTGGCACTAGTATTTGCCAATCATGAAATATGAAACCTATTGGTATAGGTATCCAACAGGTCGAAATGAGTTTTCTAAAAATTTAGTGACTCTCTTCTTAATCTCTACCATTTCGTTAGACATTATCTTCAAAACCTTTTGTAATCCTTCCAAGATGAAAGGATCTTTGGGAGCTTTCTTCTTGGATTCATATTTAAAAGAGACCTTCTTGATCTGTTTTCTTTCCTGAAGGGTAGTTTTCTTCTCAAGAGTTAGGATTCTTTTTTCCATGGATATAGATTCCTTCATATTATCAAACAATATTGTTTTATTAGCTCTATCTAAGAACATAGAAATATTTAAAGGAAGAGAAGAAATATACCATTCAATATGTACACCAGTTCCTAGTCTGGAAGTGTCTGGGATTTTATTTAGTAATTTGTTGAATCTAGAATTAAAATATTTAATTTTTTCATTTGGGTTGGCCCTAAGATTTGATAAGTCATTAATCAGAGTGGAAGTTGTTCGGTCATCACCAAATTTTAACAAAAAATTCTCTTCGAGCATATCCCAATTTGTTATTGACACAGCAAGAAGGGAAAAATACCAGGATCCTGCAAATCCTTCAAATGTGTAAGGGAAAAGTATGACAACATAATCTTCTTCTATGACTCCATTCAGATTGATGGCTAACATGAAATTGTGAAGATGTTCTTCAATAGGAATTCCATCATTAGGATTAAACTTTGGAAGCCACCTCTCTGGATGTTTGGGAAGAGGGTGTAATTGATCAGATATTGAGCCATGACCTAAGTGATAGCTCAAATTTAAAATTGTTTGAAAGAGTGTTGAACCTGAGTAAATGGATAGATCTCTTCTTCTTGATTCCAGCGCCATGAACTGTTCGAAAAATTGACACCGTATGAAGGAGTTATCGCAATTTGAAAAGTCTAGTAAACTGCAATTTATGGACATTTGACCAAGATTAATTTGGTTTTTGAAATATTAAAAAAGTATATTCCAAGGAATATTCCTTGGAATATTCCCTTTTGGGGACCAATCAGGTGCCAACACGTGGTAAGCCCAGAGGCTGCCATGTGGCCCTAGAATGGTTATGCAAAATTTGTTAGGGGTCTGATAGAATCGAACCCGTGACCTCTGACAAGACAGGACAATGCTCTACCATCTACGCCTGATGTGTTCCTTAACATATAACCATTGAATTGCATATTTGTGTTATAACGGTTGGAGAATTGAGGGTTAGGACCACCAACAGTCCCCGAATACTGTTCACATGAATCCTGATGCGAATTAACCGTCGATTGCATGCCTTCCCACGCGATTGCACATTAATACGACCGCGAAAATTATCCCTAATCATCGAGGATTATACTGCCCAAATATGTACGTCATATAGTTAATGTAATGGCTATGTCTGATGGTTAGCTTGTCGAAGAGGATAAATTTAGGCAGATATGCCATTTTATCTGGGGTTAAGTGCCAGTTCACCAAATTTGGTGGAGTATCCCTAGGGGATGTTGACTAAATGCACTCTAGGAGCAGTTTCGACTAGAGAGAGTGAACTTCTGAAGCCAATGGAATAGTCCAAAGAAGTTGAGTAAGTCATCTTCATAGAGATTTTCATCCAGGGAGATTTTGGAGCTCAGGGCCACCAGGAGTTGGAGGCAGTTGCAGGAGCTACCAGTACTCGTTCTTAGCGAACCAACAGTCATTCTTGACTGTAATGAGATTTATGAATCCATTGCAGGGATTTGCAGAAGAATTTGAAGACTTATAAATGCCAAGATGCTACAGGGAAGTTTCAAGCAACCTAGTTCCAACCGTGGAGGAAGGCCTAGTTTGTGGATGCAGTGCTCGTTTTGAGCAAATGATCAGTCTATTTTCAGTTTCTGATATGTGCTAGAGACAGTAGATGAAAATTTAGTGATAGTTAAAGAATTTTGAAGGAGTTAGTGCCATCAAGAAGCTCAGGGTAGCTCAGAGCACTGATTGAAGGAATCAAGTCTAAGGGAGTTTGGATCTGTTTGCAGAGTGATGACAGTCATGACAAGGATATAGATGGTATTCTAAGTCTACTGGTTCATTTCAGTAACCTCTAGAGTTAAGTGTGGAAATTTTAAAAGAAACTCTGCCATAATCCCAAAGAGCCAAGTCAAGATGACAAAATCTCAAGGAAACATAGCCCACACTATTCGGGTGAACTCCTAGATTAACTTTGTTGTCATGTGTTGATATTTATTTGATGCATTATATGGCTGCTATATGTGTTTAATATCGGTGGAAACAAATGGACTTAAATCACTTAAACAGTTAAAAGAAAATGCATACACCTATTTCAAGTATTTAATTCCGCAAATGGCATATATAAGCTAGATCATTTATTTGTTAAACTGAATGGGAGGTTCTTGTAAGAATATCAAGTTGTCAAGCCCCCATTTCAGATCAGGTGGTATCAAAGCAGGTTTCTTGATTGATAGAGCAATAGGTTGCTTGATTGATAGAGCAATAGGTTGCTTGTTTGACTTGGAAGTTGTTTAAACAGTATAAAGAATTTGACTGTTTGACTATTTGCAAACTAACTGTTGCTTGAGTTTATGAAGGAAGAAGGGTTGAAGGCATTCTCCTTACTCAAAGGACATCAAGACAACCCTTTAAGCACAAGAGGGTTTGTTTGTAAAAGGCTGCTTGAATAAGAGTTTGACTCTACAACCATTTAGTTCAGAAACAATACATTTTGAAAGCTTTGTGAATTTTGTTGAAGTTATTTTGTTCATTTTTATAATGACAACTTCTACAAGTGAGTTTTCAAAATCCTCCTCATTCACAAGATTCTTTGATGAATACATGAAGTGTGACTTGTTCATCATGATGGATATGGTGAAACAAGTGTATGAAGATGAAAGGAAGAGTACCAAACTTCGAGAGCAGTTGAATTCCATGAAGGAAGAGAAGAAATTACTTTTTGACAAGTTTCAGGAAATGTAGAGCCAACTTCATATTGTAAATATGAACCTATAAAGGATGCATGAGATGGAGACACAACTCTTTGTTGCCAAAGAAACCTTAGTCAAGCATCAGTTTGAAGAAGAGGTAAACAATTCTAGTTTGTCTTCAATTTCTTCTAATAATGTTTGTGTTGGTTCTTTTGAAAAACATACAAGAGGCATAGGGTTCAAGTTGATGTCAAAAATGGGTTATGAAGGAAAAGGATTGGGAAAACATGCACAGGGAATTTTTGAGCCAGTAATGGTTGAGCAAAGGCCTAAGTATTTGGGTCTTGGCTATGGACAATCTTGTGGAGAAAGTTCCAAAGCAACCATGAAGGCAATTGAAACCGTTCCTAGAAGGAGTTTCATTTTAGGTTCTCTACCTCAATTTTGGAAAGATTGTATTCATGGGGAACGCAATTGTTTGAAACATACTTTGCAAGAAGAAGGTGTTCATAAGCATGCACTCAAACAAGGGAGTTGTGAAACCTCTAAAATCATTGAAGAGATTTATGGTGTTTTGAAGGGAGCCACTTCTTCATTCGATTCACCTTCTCATGTAGGAAACAAAGGTGAAATAGGAAGGTATAAATATGATTTCAATCACATTTCTTTTGATTATGTTAAACATGATAAATTTCCACATAAGCATTGAAAAAAAATTGCACATTCCTTTTGTGGTTTTGTTAACCATAGTGTTTCTAGATGTTGGAAGAAAATGGCCACATACAAGAAATTTTTGAAGAAAAGGAGGCAAGAAGCCAAAGGTCCATTGGACAAGGAAAATTATGCTGTAAAGAGGATGAACATGTGTTGCACTTATTGCCATAAGCAAGGACATATTGCTGAAAAGTGTTGCATTTTTAATCCAACAATGCTTCCACGAAATTTGAAGAAAGTGGAAAAATAAAATGGCAAGAATGGAAAGGAAGTTTCCATAATTGATGTGTTTCAGGATGATTCACATGTTGATGTCGATGTGCAGTTAAAGAAAGCACCTTTGATGTGGATTGGTAAGAAATGGTTAGAGTTATTATCCAATTAAAGGTTACATGTCTTTTGATTTGATACATTTCTTTGCCAATGGAATGCAAGTTGCAGGGTTTTACCAAAAAGGTGAATGGAAAAGTACATTTACATATGATTGAGGATCTTGTACTTATAATTGTGCTTGAGAGAAAGTTAAAGAATGAAATAAATGCATAAGAATGGTATGTAAAAACAAAGGAATGTTTATGATTTCATTGTATTTGAATATGTATGTGTAATTGACTTGATGGTCGATAGCTTTGTTTAAACATGCATGCAATGTCATATCAACTTGGAAAAGTTGATTTTTTCTCCAAGATTGAAAAAGGGAGATAATGATGAAGTGTTTTCACAACAGGTGGAATTCTTTCTACTTTGAAAAAGAATCGTCAAGCTCTTTTTGTACATGCTTTAATTGGAGAGTCAGTTGTTTGGAAAAGGTATGTTTTATCGGCTTGTGATTTAGTCGAACATTTGTACACCAAGATGTAAAAGACATGACGATGATTCACATGATGTGAAATTTGTTTCTTTTGATGGAGCAAGAGTTTGTGGCGTCAAGTTGTTTCTTGCATTATGTTGTTTTTGACAAGATGTCAGAAGAAGATTTGCAGCAGCAAAAGTCACCATAGAAGTGGCTTGAAATTCTGAATGAGTTCAAGGAAGATAGTTCTTAATAGGAGGACAAGCACATCCAGGAAGGGAAGTGTCGAATACCTTCGAGTTTTGGTTCAAAGGCACTAGCCATGCAAGGAAAGTGTATGGAGGCTGAAAGAAGAGGGTGATGTACTCTCATATTTTGTACAGATCAGTATATCAGTCTTTTGGGGTCCAAAAGATTCTTAATGGGGAGGAGTGATCAGATATTGATCCATGACCTAAGTGATAGCTCAGATTTCAAAGTGTCTGAAAGAGTGTCGAACCTGAGTGACCGGATAGATCTCGTCTCCCTGATTCCAGTGCCATGAATGGTTCAAAAAACTGACACAGTATGAAGGAGATATCGCAGTTTGAAAATTCCATTAAACTGTAATTTATGGACATTTAACCAAAGATTAATTTGGTTTTTGAAATATTAAAAAATATATATATTCCAAGGAATATTCCTTGGAATATTTCTTTTTGGGGACCAATCAGGTGCCGACACATGGCAAACCCAAAGGCCACCACATGGCCCTAGAATGGTTATGCAAAATTTGTTAAGGGTCCGACAGAATCGAACTTGTGACCTCTAGCAAGACAAGACAACGCTCTACCAACTCCGCCTGACGTGTTTCTTAACATATAACCATTGCATTGCATATTTGTGTTATAATGGTTGGAGAATTGGGGGTTAGGACCCCCAGTGGTCCTCGAATACTTTTCACATGAATCCCAATGCAAATTAATCATCGATTGCACACCTTCCCACGTTGTTGCACATTAATACGACCACCAGCATTATCCCTAACCGTCGGGGATTATACCACCCACATATGCGCGCCAGATAGTTATTGTAATGGCTACATCCAATGGTTAGCTTGGTGGAGAAGATAAATTTAGGCAGATAAGCCATTTTATCCGAGGTTAAGTGCCAGTTCACCAAATTTGGTGGAGTATCCCTAGGGAATATTGACTAAATGCACTCCAGGAGCAGTTTTCGACTAGAGAGAGTGAAACAAGAGGCTAGCTAGACTAATTGGAGCCTTTTGAAACCGATGGAATAGTTTAGAGAAGTTGAAGAAGTCATCTTCAAAGAGATTTGTTTATCCAGGGAGATTTTGGAGCTTAGGGCCACCAAGAGTTGGAGGTAGTTACAAGAGCTACCAATACTCGTTCTCAGCGAACCAACAATCATTCCTGACTATAATGAGCATTCTGAATCCATTGCAGGGATTTGCAAAAGCATTTGAAGACTTCTAAAGGCCGAGATGCTACATGGAAGTTTCGGGAAGCCCAGTGCCAACTGTGGAGGAAGGCCTAGTTTGGGGATGCAGTGCTCATTTTGAGAAAATGATCAATCTATTTTCAGTGTCTGATATATGCTAGAGTTAGTAGAATAGGTTTCAATTACTTTTAAATAATTCGGAAGGCGTTAGTGCCATCAAGAAGCTAAGGGTAGCTCAGAGCACTAATTGAAGGAATCAAGTCTAAGGGAGCTTAGATCTGTTTGCAGAGTGATGACAGCCATGACAGGGATATAGATGGCATTCTAAGCCCACTGGTTCAGTTCAGTAACCTTTGGATTTAAGTGTGGAACTTATAAAAGAAAATTTGACATAATCCCAAAGAGCCAAGTCAAGATGACAAAATCTCAAGGAGACATAGCCCACGATATTCGGGTGAACTCCTAGATTAAATTTGTTGTTATGTGTTGATGTTTATTTGCTACATTATATGGTTTTTATATGTGTTTAATATCAGCAGAAACAAATGGACTTAAAGAACTTAAACAATTAAAAGAAAAGACATACACTTGTTTCAAGTATTTAATTCTACAAATGTCATATATAAGCTAGATCATTTATTTGTTAAACTGAGTGGGAGGTTCTTGTAAGCATATCAAGTTGTCAAACCCCCATTTCATATTAGTAATGGTGGAGTCATATGTACTTCCCCAGGGTTATTCCATGGTATTTGGTCCATTCTAGGAGTACTAGGAGTAGAGGAAGTAGCAGAAGAGATGGGGGGTGATGGATATTGAGTAGTTGAAGAAGTTGCTCCTACAATGCTACTAATTATAATAGCACGAGTTGATTTTGGCTGAGTAATGTGGATGGATGGGATGAGAGGATGATAAGAGGAAGGAAAAGGGGTAGAGGAAGAAGCAAGACCAATAGAAGGAGTATGAGGAGGAGATGATGATGTAACCTCGCTAACAGAAGAGTAAGTCTCTAGGGTACTTTTCTTTTTCAAAGGAGTGGGAAGTGGAAATTAGAAAGGTTTAAATCCAAATTTTTCACTCTGGGATCTAGTTAATACACCATAAGACTATAAGGATGAAGTAACACTTCCTTCCAATATATCGGTTTGAACTTATTTTTCTCTAGAAATGGAAAATTATTCCATTTTTTGAATCAAAGTTTGAACTTTAGGGGGCTTTGTAGATGCTTGAGTAGAAGTTTGGCCAATTGGTTTTGGAAGTGTGCTAGGATTTTTGGTCATTTTTTGAACAACTTCATATATTGGGTTAGGAGATTTGGAATTTGATCTGGAATTTGGGGGTTATTTTGAGGGAAACTGACTCTTAGAATGACCTTTTAATTTAGGATTGGATCTTTTTTCCATTCATAGTCTAAAGGCCTTCCTTTCGATGCCAAAAAAGTTGAAGGTTTGAAATGTTTGCCTCAACATCGTGGAAAACCACTCGATTGAGACCTTAGAGCAGATCGTTATCCATTTGGATTGGCAGATCCGACTAGGGATTATGGGACGAGTTTCCCTTAATATAAATGATAAAAATGGATGAAGTATGTATGCGTGAAACTTATGATTAATGAAACTTGAGAATAAAGAAATATATAAATTAGCTATAAATCTATCTATCCCGCAAAAGCTTATTTTGTATATGTGATCTAAATATAATTTCATAAATAATAAGACAATATAGATTATCAAATGATCATGAAGTTAAAACAATGAATGATAGCTAAAATTAAATTAAATAGTTAATTAAATTTTGCTGATAAAAATTATCACATATATATGATTTCGTTGTTTATAAATACAGTATATGATTTCAAACGTACATGACAATAGTGAAAAATGTAATATCGCTTTCATTTATGCATGTAGTAAACATAAATTGAATAACCACTTAACTCATAAAACACGGGAAAAATAAACAGATAATAGTACCCGATCTATTATGACTATGTTCATGAGAAAAACAGGATCGGTCCAGCCTTCTATTAAGATAACTTGAGTTACAATAGTGAAAACCAAAGTTCTATCCACAAAATTTAGACCCTTTCTCCATTCAAATGAAGGGGATTTATAGTTTTCAAAAAAAATACAAATATAGAAAAGAAGAATAAATGTTTGGAGTGGTTTTAACAAACACCGCTTAAAATAAAATCATAAGACACTTTTAGATTTTGTTACAACAATCCAGCTAAAACTTTGAAGAAGATTGTTCTCCCATACATTGTCATAGTTCATAGATATCTATCATAGGCTTCAATTCGGGTGGAGACCATCAGTGAATGCGCATTTGACCAGAGAATACGCATCCCTTGGTGTTGGCATCATATGAGTTGTTGTGTTGGATAGACACCTCAACATTAACCATTGGCTATGAAATTTAACTAAGAAATGCCAATGGAACTCTAAGTTAACCTTCGACAGTTTTTCGATGCTTTCATTCTTCTTCTTTGATAATTCCTGCCATGTCTTGGTCAATAATTTAATATTAAGGAAAGATCCCACGAGATGATCTGGAATAAGGTTGGCTTGCAGTAAATTGTGTTGAGATTGCAACAAGATGATGGAGCTTAGTGGAAAGGAGTCGCCTTCACTAAGTGGGCCCGCAAGCAAATTATGGCGCAAAGTCTATTTTTAGACATATGGATCATGTCTATGAGTTGCAGGATGTTGTTTATGGATGATTGGTCAAGTTGGCAAAAATAGATACACTTCTATTTTTAGACAACAGCGGTGACACTGTCAAGTCTAATTATAGAGCAATCAAATATTATTAGCTTATAATAATAATCAGGCTATAAACTTTATCTTATTCTCTTGGAGCACTCAGTTTGAGCTACAGATGTGGCACATGCAGCTGTCAGAAGGAAATACATTTTCTTTGTGGGCCAGTTGATTTATTGCATGCATGACTTCAGTTAGAACTCAATCAGTTGAGTTTGGTGGAGTTGATTGTGGAGTTGATGGAGTTGTGTTCAGTTTGACTTGG